>JAUESI010020384.1:0-10529 GCA_032275145.1 Synergus laeviventris | reverse complement strand
TAATTTATTGTGAAGTGCTTTTACAATTGTGCAGTGTTTTTATTTTCTGATATTATTTCGTGCCTGAATTCGTTACTTCGCTCCTTCATTCGGGCTCATATGCTGATTGTTGGAGTCGGTGGTGAAACCAGTGGGGGCATCGAGGAGCTCAGTCCGCTGCCGACTCGCGTGGTGTCTACATCGTAAGAATCTGAAACTACGAGTTCCGCTTCCGCGCCTGCGAATAATTTTATATTCATTAATATCTTTCATAATAATATTAAAGTAACAAGTGTTCTTATGTCTTTTCGGTAGTTTAATTGTGCAGAGTTTTTACCTTGTGATGTTTTGGAAGTTTTCTAAAATTTAAGCTTTTTAAAAATTTGTGTCAGTTTTCTTTACTCCGCTCTTTCATTGGGACTCATGTGCTGAGTGGTGTGAATCGAGGAGCTCATTTCGCGTAGCCTAATAATATCCGCTTTTTCGATCGTGCAGTGCTTTTTTTTCTATTGTGAAGTATTTCTACCTTCTGGTGTTTTGAAAGAGATGAGTCTTGGTCATTGGGATGGATCTACCGATTATCAGAAAAATCATTTCCCAGAAGGATCATGGCTAATACTTCGAAAAAATAGTTTCGTAAGACAAGGGATCTCTAGGGACCGGCTTAAATACATCATGGTGCCATCGTTACAACGTGGGACACATAAATGGTGAGTTAGTTTTAAATCCCTCTTTGCTTTCACAGGTTAGAAACATAATCTTTGAACTGAGATAAAGACATAGGTTGTGATTAGTTATTTTGAAAAGCCAATCAAAGTGATCGCTGGTTCTCTATCAGCCATTGGAGAATTTATTTATATTTTTGGAGCAGGCTCCTTTTCTTGGACTCTTATCTTGCTTTTTTAATTTAAGACATGTTTTTACGAATGAGTTTGTCTGTCTGTAAATTTTTAGTTTGTTTTTTATTTTTTATTGTTTTAAACAATGCTGTCGCTATTTCACCCCGAATCTTAAAATGATTTCCTTTTAACATGATTTCTATTTACCTATTTACAAAGATTTTCCTACACAATGATTTCCCCTTAGAATGATTTTTCTTTATATTTATAATTTAATTCATATTTGAAAAGGGATGTCGACCTAATTTGTTTTCTTGCATTATTTAGAAGTTAATACATCTGAAAATTTCCGTAGTGTTTATTGTTATTGCCAATTATAGCTCCTTGGATCGAGCCTGGGTCCGGGAAGTTTGAACCGCAAACTAAGCTAAATTTGTGCTCATTTGTGCTACTAACTATTTTTTGAACAATTCAAAATTATTGTCACAATTAATGAAAGTATTTTTTTTGTAGATCTGTAAGTTATTTTTAACTAAAAATCAAAATAGATTTAAGTACATCGCTAAATTTTGTGTTGCAAAGAAAAATTTCGAAAACCTAAAAATTTTCACAAAAAAATAAGAAGAAATACGATACAAAATTTTATTTAAGAAAATTAAAATTTGTGTTGAATTGTACTCGGGAAATAAAATTTTTTTTAAATGTAACTGAAAATACATTGTTTCAAAACATATTTTGAGACATGTATGTTTTTTGATTTCCAGATTTCAAGTTTTCATTTGAGAACTGTTGTTCGTACGGAATTTCCCAACATGGAAAAGAGATTTCATTTCCAGAGCACAATTTAGCAAAAGTTTGAATTTTCCTAAATAAAATTTTGTGTTGTTTTTCTTTTTTTTTTTGAAAATTTTTAGGTTTTCGAAATTTTCTTTACAGTTGTGAGTTCCTCCTCAATAGTTCTAGAGTTCCTGACAGGTTTTACACATATTTTTGATCTTTAAAGAGTAAAAAAATCAATTTCTAAAAATGGGGGGGCTAACTTCACGATCCCCCCCCCACTTTTGAAAAATTGAAATTTTTTCGGAGTTCTGAGTAGATTTAGCATAGTTCTAGAGTTCCTAATGATTTTCGGAAATCAATAAATTGATTTTTCTCTTTCCAATGATTTCCTGTTACCATGGCTCTTCACATTATATATAAAGAGACATCAAAGTAAAGGAAAATCATTGTAAAGTGTCAACTAACACAAATCACTTAGTCATACAACAAAAAAAAATATTTAGAAAGTTTTGGAAAATTAGAACAGATATAGGCACCTGAAACTACGACCACGTTCATTTTTAAAATCATGGAGGTGCAATTTTTCTAATTGCTATAGTTCTCGAGTTCCTGATGTGTGATTTTCGGAAACAGTTCCAGTGAATTTACAACAAAAAAAAATTTTCAAAACAAATAGCTGTCTCCCCACCTTTTAAAAAACAAATTTTTCTTTCCGTCATTTTGTCATCTTCTTAGAGTTCTAGAGTTCTACAAAAAAGAAATTTAGAAAAATTGAAAATCCTAAAAATTACAGTATTTTGAAAATTATAATATCATAGAAAATTTTTCTTTAAAAGTTTTAGTAGTTCTTTTGACAGTTCTGTTCCTCCCCCAAAGAGTTCTATCAAAAAGTCCTATACTATTTTTCGATCGACTACAAATCCAAAAATCTAAAAGACTCTAGACATAAAAAAAATTTCGGTTTTCAAAATTTTGAAAGTTCAAGGAATCCCCCCCCCCCCCTAAAAGAGTTCTGTCGAAAAGTTCTATGCCATTTTTTGATCAACTCAAAATAAAAAAATCTACGAGAATGTAATTATTAATTAATGTATAACATTTAAAAAGATCAATATTTCAGCAGGAACAGAACTGTCAAAAGAACTACTGAAACTTTTTAAGAAAAATTTTCTATGATATTATAGTTTTCAAAATACTGTAAGTTTTAGGATTTTTAATTTTTCTGCATTTCTTTTCGTAGAACTCTAGAACTCTAAGAAGAAGACAAAATGGCGGAAAGAAAAATTTGATTTTTAAAAGGTGGGGAGACAGCTATTTGTTTCGAACATTTTTTTTGGGGGTAAATTCGCTGGAACCATTTCCGAAAATCATCAGGAACTCGAGAACGTTTTAAAAATGACCGTTGTCGTCGTTTCGGGTGTCTATATCTGTTCTAATTTTCCAAAACTTTCTAAATATTTTTTTTTGTTGTGTGACTAAGTGATTACTGTTAGTTTACACTTTACAATCATTTTCCTTTACATTGTGAAGAACCATGGTAACGGGAAATCACTGTAAAAAGAAATCATTGTAAAGGGTAATCATATGGTAAAGGGAAATTATTGTAAAGGAAAGTCATTGTAAATTGAATAGTGACAGTCTTGTTTAAAACAATAAAATATTAAAAAATGTTTAAAAATTAAAAAATAAAAATTACAAAATGCAAAATATAAAAAAATATGATCTTTAAAATTTGGAAACTATCACTCGTAGATAAAAATGCTAGCAACAAAAAATAGGTATTTTGATGAGGTCTGCAACTTTTGTCTGAAAATTTGTTTAAGCTTTTACATATTGGCCGAGATAAACGCAAAAAAACATGATTTTTATGGTTTTCTCATTTCTTAACCATGCAGTTTGAAGAATATTGAAGTTTATTTATTCAGAAGTTTATCCCCAATAAAATTGTCTAAACGAATAAAAATTGGATTAAAATATATGCTTGATGAGATTAAAAAGTCCACACAATTACGTAGCCAAAGTTGTTTGAATTTTGGGTGCTTCTAAAGCAGGTAGAAAATTTGCAAGCTGTCACTGGTTCAGTGCTAGAATGCCATTTGATGAAAACGAGAGAAACAAGTAAAAACAAGCAGACTTCTGCCGAGCTGATGGACACTCCATTTGGAATTCGAATTAAATTCAGAAATCGTTTCAGTACGGGGATAATGCAATTTATTGTTTTGTTTTTATTCACATAGCGACTTTCACATTTATTGCATCGCGAGCTAATCCGCTTATGTCGAGTTGATTAGTAGCCGACGAAGAAATTCTAAATCCTCTGGCTTTTCCACAGCAAAGCTTTTTAACAATACATACAGTAGATTTGAGTATTGTGACAAATTTCTTTCTAAAGCGAAAAATATTTTTTAAATCAAAGAGCAGTGAAATGTAAAAAATATCGATGTATATATATATTTTCTATAACTTTAGTTATTTTAGTATTCGTTTATTCATTTTTTTGACACTTGATTCATGGATAATTCATTTCACTGCATTTTAATAAAAAAACCTTTACAAAAGTTTTCCAAGAGTATGGAAAATCTCTCACCTTCGTTCCCAGGTTTCTCCTTTTTAGGTCCTTTGCTTCAAACCTATTTTTCCTTTTTCATTTTCTTTTTCATCGCTCTGCTCATTCCCTTCATCTTCCAAGCGGCTTTAAAACCTTACTTGAAAAGGGTTAGAGATTAAAATCTGGTGAAGCGTATGACGTCTTGTTATTAGAAGCTAGAATGAGAAAAATAAAAAAAGGGATCTAAAATGATAAGAAAGAAATATATGTACTTGTACAGAGAATAGGAAAGTAAATGTGGAGTCTAAATTTTCATCTAGGAGCGAACTAGAATTCTTTCAAATAACAAGGATTTATAATAAATTAGGAATACGAATTTATAAATAGAAATTAATAATAGAAATTATTGAAACAAATGCATTTGAAAAAGTTTTGAATTTAAATTCATTCCGAACAAATTCGAAATTTTAAGAATCACAAACAGTTTCATTCCGATCTAATTCGAATGCAGTTTTCAATTCGAATCAATCTGAGCGTATCCGGTAAATCCGATCAATCCGCGTTAATCCGATGGATAGAGTCCATCCGAATTAATCTGAATGATTCCGAAAATTTTGGATAATTTCAGATTCATTTGGATTGAACGAATTTTTTCGGAATTGCAAGTTCGAATTGATCTAATTCATTTGGTTTTATTTTGAATAGGCTACGGATTAATTCGGATTGAAAACTTCCTGCGGATTATATCCGAATGAAATTGTACGGTTTGGATTCAAATTCCGGAATTATTTGGAAAAATTCGGCATAAATGACAATTCGAAACTTTTGCCAGTGATATTTATTCCAAAAATTCTTATATTTCTATTTTTTTGCCAATTAAGATTTTCTGTGCGTGTGAAGTTGGCCCCCCAACTTCAAAATTTCGAATTTTTCTTTAGAGTTCTGACATTCTTTAGAATAGTTCTATAGTTCCTGACAACTTTTAGAAATAGTTTTGGCGAATAAATAGACTAAAAATGGATTTTTCAGAATCGGGGGCTAAGTTCACGCCCTCCCCCCACACTTTTCGAAAAATGAACTTTTGTTTAGAATACTGGGTAGATTTAGCATAGTTCTACAGTTCCTGATACTTTTTAAAAATATTTACCAAAAATTTGACCCAAAAAAAATTTTCAAAAAAGTCAGCCACCCACTTTTTAGAAAATCAAATTTTCCTTTAATATTCCTACACATCCAAATAATTTCAATGAACTTGAAAACTCAAAAGTTACAAATTTTTGAAAATCCCAAAAATTGCAGAGAAATTTTTCGACAGAGTTGCAGGTGTTCTGCTGGGAGTTCTGTTAGTACCCGAATAGGGATTGTCGAAAAATTTCTCTGCAATTTTAGGATTTTCAAAATTTTCTAACTTTTTAATTTAAAAATTTTTTGAAATTATTTGCTTGTAGAACTCCAGAACTCTTTTGGAACTATAGGAACAATAAAGAAAAATTTGATTTTCTCAAAAGAGGATGGCTGACTTTTTTGAAAATTTTTTTTGGGTCAAATTTTTGGGAAATATTTTTAAAAAGTATCAAGTACTGTAGAACTCTGCTAAATCTATCCAGCAATGCGAAAAAAAGTTCATTTTTCCAAACACCCGGGGGGGGGGGCGTGATCTTATACCCAGATTTTGAAAAATCCATTTTTAGTCTATTGATTCGCCAGAACTATTTCTAAAAGTTGGCAGGAACTATAGAACTATTCAAAAGAATGTCAAAACTCTAAAGAAAAATTCGAAATTTTGTACTTGGGCGGCCAAATTTACACGCTTGGATTTTCTCTGTCAACAGTTGTTAAAATAAAATATACTTTGATGTATTTCGGGTAGCAACTCGGTACCAATACTGAAGTCACATTTCATAAATACAAAGCGAATAAACGCATCCTGACGTTTATTAATGGATTTCATACATATATACATGCATTGCTAAAATTTGTTCTATGAATGAATAATATTGTACATTTCACTGTCAGAGAAAAAGCGACGTATGCAAATTGACTAACTGATATAAAAAGATAATATTGAAAACCAGATGTCTTCCGATGTTTCCACTCCTACATTTTTTTTTATTAACTTATGGGGTGGTGACAGCTTAACACTAAGAGAATTACGTAAACTAGTTAATAAACTTGATTTTCATTCGTCACATAATTTGAGAGTCATTTTTGACTCTCGAAATACCAGGGGCAAAGTTGAAAATAAAATTTTTAAACAACCATTGTTTAAACAATTTCTCAAAATATTGATATCAATTGTTGTTTAAAAATGTTATTTTCCACTTTGCCCTTGGTATTTCAAGAGCCCTAAATGAGCCTAAAATTATGTGACGAAAGAAAATCTCTTAATGTTAAGCTGCCACCACCACATAAGTTAAAAATAAAAAAAAATCAGTGGAAAAAACTAAACTTGATTTTGATCCTTCACATAATGTTAGGCTTATTTTTGGCTCTCGGAATACCAGGGGCATAGTTGAAAAAAAATGTTTAAGCAACCATTGTTTAAACAATTTCTCAAAATATTGATATCATGAATTCGTTTTTCTCACCAAAATTTAGGGCTCATTTAGGGCTCATTTAGGGCTCGTACAATATCGAGAACCAGATGTCGACCGATTTTTCCACTCCTTTTTTTATTATATATAAAAGATTTTATTTATTTTATTTATATTATTTATATATATTATATACAAAAAAAGAAAGTAGTGGAAAAATCGGTCGACATCGGTTCTCGATATTGTACGAGCCATAAATAAGCCCTTAATTCTGGTGGCGAAAAATAATTAATGATATCAATATTTTGAGAAATTGTTTAAACAACCATTGTTTAAACAATTTCTCAAAACAATAATACCACCAATATGATAGTAAAAATTGGCGAAAATTTGATTTTCATTAGAAAACCATTAAAAAATCATAAAAAGATCATCCAAGATCGGTAAACAAAAAAATTGTATTTATGGCTGTCCCTTGGGGATTCTGAATTTAATAGAAAGGGACATGTGTGATGGCTCGATAGGGATTTTGAAATTAATAAAATGAACCAAGAATTTCAATAATATATGAATAGAGGATACGATAAGGGCAATATGTAACTTCGATACGATATAATTTAAATATCATAATATAATTCAAATGGTAGAATTTAAATTAAATATATAATATATATATAATATATAATTTATTTATAATATATAATATATAATATTAATATTAAATATAATACATATTGACACATCTTGTGTATTTAAGATTCACAAGATGTTTATGAACATTATAAATGCAGACGATTAAATTTGTCGGTTTTTTGGCACTCCAGATCGTTAAGATAATTTACAAAACATTTTAAAATCAACGAGATTCATGGGAAATAAATTCAACAAATATATAAAAATCGTTAAAATCCTGGCCAAATGACTTAATGAAAATTGAATCCTACCTTATTAAAAGATGCGCACGCTGAGAAAAAAAATTTATTAATATAAACAAAATAATTTTTTTAACCCTTTTTGTTGTTAAAACCATATTATTTTGCTGTCTCAAAAAATCTGTAAATTCAAAAGACACTATATATATATGTAACTTATGTCAAGCATAAAGTTAAATCTAATTCTTCATTCATTTATATTATGCATTATATTATCCTCTGCTCTTTATTATTATTCTTGCTGTTATATATTATTAACTGCAGGCATATAATAATAATAGAGAATGAAAAAACTCATTATAAATCATTTAATTTATTATCTGTAATTGTTTCTATTTTATGCAGAAAAACTTTGTTTATTATGACATCTTAAAGAATCGAGAAAACTAAAACCTCGCAGGCAAACACGTACACGTGCAAGTTCAGTTCTTATGAGTTCCGGGTAAACTTGCGCGTTTCCTCTTTCGTTCTTTATAACATTTTTTTTTCTTTTTTCTTTTCTTTTTTTCTTTCTTTCGTTCTATTTCTATCTGGATCTCAACCTCTTCTGCGTTCATCTTCTCGTTCTTCTTCCTTCACATGAGGTTCACTTCACAACAAGATTCCCAAGAGGTAAAGAGCTTCGCGCTAATTGAATCGCGGCTACCTGGGAGAAACTTCCTGAGGTTAATTGAAGCTTCTTAGTTATGGCTAGATCCACCAAGTACGTGTAGACATCGCTTTTCTATTTTTTTTCTTTTTCTAATTTATCGAAAGACAATCGAGAAAAGTACGGTCCAGTAAAGTTTGAAAACTTAAGCTTGAAATCTTTTCAATTTAGATGTTTCTATTCTGGAAAATTATGTTTCTCACAACAAACTTTATTTTTAAAGCAAACTGTCTATCAAATAAAATCGAATTATGTGTCGTTAATTAAACTTATGGTGATTTAATTTAAATCATGTGTATCTTCTAATGCTAATGAGAATATACGAAATTAGAACAGAGACAATGGAGAATATGGTATTTCACTTTATTATAGTTATATTCGTTTTATATTCATATATAAGTATTGTTTTTAAACAATTAAATTTACATGTACATTTTCACCTGTCCATAGCATTTCCTATGCAAGTGGCATATGCATTGTATTTCTGCACATGCAGTTAAGCAGAAATGCGATCCTGATAATCCACTAGCCCGTAATAACGAGCTGGTAACTAGTTAATGAATAACTGGCGGAAATTAAACAGTTTTCAAATAATATAATCGAGTTTTGAAGTAAATTGCACTTCATTTTCATATATGTGGTTCATTTACAAAAATGGTTGTACATTATAATTTAAAAATGTAGAAACACTTAAAAACAGTGATATAGAAATTTATTACTTTTATTTCAAAAAATAAAGAGGAAAATCATTCATTGAAGTTGCTTGGCAAGTTTTGCTTATTCTGAAAGTTATTTTCTTTGATGTCAAAGCCATATATGAGATGGTGTGGAGTTCAGACACCTGAGTTTGCGAAACGATGCATTTTCCCATGTTATGTCGTTTCATTCCTGCAGTCGATTCGTGGTAAAATCTGACTTATAGAATGCTGCCTGCAAATAATCTTAAATATCATTCTGCCATACGCATTTGGTATGTATTTTAGTAAAAAATATATTTAAAATATATATAAATACCATTTTTACTAATCTACAATTTTTATTAACATAATTTATGTTTTTCAAATTTTTATATCACACGGAAAAAATTTGAACATATAAAATTTGAACATATAAAATCAATAATTTTTCTAAGTATCACATGCCCTTAAGTGATTTCAAAGAATTTCAAAGGATTTTAAATGGTTTCAGGGAATTTCAAAAGATTTTAGTAGATTTTAAGAGATATAACATAGATTTGAAAATCCAAACAAAAATTTTGTTTACAAAGTACTTCAAAATCTTGAAACTTTAAAAAATTTGGGTGTACTTCCGAAAACGGTCCACCACCGATTTCCTTCAAACTGCGTATACCTATGTATTTTGATGCGCTGATTACGAATATGGTAATGAAAATTACCGACTAAGCGATTTTCATGGTGAAACCATGAAAAAACCATAAAAATCGTGGGTTTTTTCCGTTTTTCTCAAGTAATATGCAAAATTTCGAAAAAAGTTTCAAACAAAAGTTGTAGACCTGAATGGAATACACAATTTTTGTTTAAAACATTTTTTTCTGCGAGGGATAGTTTGCAAGAAAATCAATATTTTCCGTTTACCATTTCCCTTTACCATTTTATTCTATACCATATCTTCACCATTTAGCATGATTTACCTTTACCATTTTATTCTACCATATCTCCATCATTTACCATGATATGCCTTTACCATTTTACTTTTCCATATCTCCCTCCACGATTTCCGTTTACGATCTCCCTTTACCATGATTTCTGTTTACCATTTACCTTTACCATGGTTTCTGTTTACAATTTACCTATACCATAATTTGCCTGTATCATTTTAGTTTACCATATCTCTCCCCTTTACAATGATTTTCGTGTACCATTTTACCATTTTCCGTTGACCATTTCTCTTTACCTGATTTCTGTTTACGATTTCCCTTTACCATGATTTCTGTTTATCATTTCCCTTTACCATTTTACTTTACCATATCTCCCCCGTTAACCATGATTTCCGTGTACCATTTTACCATTTTCCGTTTACCATTTCCCTTTACCATGATTTCTGTTTACCATTTAACTATACCATAATTTGCCTGTATCATTTTACTTTACCACATATCTCTGCCCTTTGCGACGGTTTCCGTTTAACCTTTTTACTTACTATATTTCCCTCCTTCACCATGACTTGCCTTTACCATTTTACTCTACCATATCATCACCATTTACTATTTTACTTTACCATATCTCCCCCCTTTGCCATGATTTCCGTTTA
>JAUESI010020383.1:0-10536 GCA_032275145.1 Synergus laeviventris | reverse complement strand
ATGCCTTATATTTTCAATTTTTCATGGAAAGGAAAATTTTTTGGATTTCGTTCTATGGCGGACGTACATCCTTAAGCCGACTATTATCAGTAAAGTACCCGTGACTCTGATACGAAACATTAGCAGCTTCATGTTGTACATTGACATTATCACTTTACTGATGTGTGTGTGTGTGTATGGGGGTGTGGAAAATGGCTGAATTACAGTTGAATGAGGGTGACAATGTGTGTATGATTATGAGGTGTGTGTGAGAATGACGAGTTGTACAGTGTGAATTTATAAACAGTAGCGGTGTGGATGTGAATGATAATGACGAGTGTATGCGTGAACCGTATGCTTGTATTGTCGAGTTAATGAGTGTATATAATGAAGTATGCGCGGATCTCCGCGAATGAGCGAATGATATCGGTGTGTGTGTGTATGAGATCGAGTGAGTGCACGTGTACTGGAAATGTTAATAAAACATGTAGAAATACAGTACGTATACTATTTCTTTTTCTCGTGTTTTGTTAATAATTTCAATAATAATTCTTCAATAAGACTTTTCAAAACAAAATTTTTTAAATGCAGGGCAAAGATTAGGTCTCCACTACTAAGAAACTTGTTTCTGAAAGACATTTTGAACCAGTTCAAAACTGCTCTAAGAAGAAATGCTTTTTTTAAGATTTTAACTTTTGCACACAGCAGATTTCAGAACCAATTCTGGAAGCTGGGAGAATACACCGAGCAAAATATTGTTCTTAATGCGTTAATGAAGTGCAAGTACCCTTTGCAACTAAATGCTACCAAAGTTCGATGTCTATTTGAGTGGACGTATAATTTTTCAAGGGATGAAAAAAATATTGTTGTATGCAAACAGTTTCTGAGTAAAGTTTTGAATTTAGCTAAAGCAAGGTTAGAATGCGTTCAGAAAAAGATTTTAGCTGGGTAAAGTTTAGATGATAAGAGAAGAAAACATGAAAATCAATGCGTTAAATTGACTGATGATGTCAAGGGAAAAAAATAAAATAAAATAAAAGTTCACGGTCTGTCCATGCTACATCACGTTGGGCACCATTTTTAATAATTTTATTTTTTCCCTGGATAAAAAAATATTATTACAAAGTGTACAGATTTTGGTTCCTGAACAGATTTTGTTTAGAATTTTTCATTTTCTGTAATCTCGACTTTCTCAAATTTCGCACGTTGTAACATCTTAAGAAATTTATAAAAATATATGATGCTGTTCCTTTAAGGAAGGCTACTAAGCAGAGGTAAAATTGTGTATGTATTCTACATACACATTTCTTTCGAACTTACCATAATGTTGGATTGAACAGTGGTTAGGATTGGAAAAGAAGCAAGCATGAATATTTTAAAACTAAAGAACATTTAAAAACCATAATGTATTTAGTCTGAATTACCGTCAAACAAAACTGCGTACCGGCTGGCCTATAAAACGTACGCAGGGACAATTAGCGGGCGCAAAAACGCTTGATTACATAGCGCCATAAAAAACACATCGTTGCAATATCTTTTGTATCCTTATATGCCAAAAATATTTAATAGTATACTCTTAGGAGTATTGCGTAACATGAGGCAAAAGGCGACAATTTCACGAGTGTGAAGTTAGATATCCCACGAGTGAAATTGCTGCTTCGTCCCTAGTTGCGCATACCATTTTTCATAACAAATTTGGAGGTAATATTTGCAGTGAAAACGTTGACTGAATGCAAGTGCTAGCGTTGATGTACTTGTTTTCATTCCGGACATTTTGATCTTAAAGATGTACCACGCTCTTGTCGTTCAACTATAGCTAGTCAATGATGACAAAATTAAAGCAGCTTACCGAAAGATCACAAAAGGTTATTAAACAAGATGGCCAATTTATCATTGATTAATATTTAATATTGGTATTAATAAAATCTTAGCGAAATTCATGAAAAAAACATTACTTTCCGAACCACCTAATAATTTTTATATGCATTAAATGTCAATTCTTTTTCTTTTAACCCTTGATAGGGTCCCAAAAATAATTTGATAAAAATCAAATATAACATATTTTTCAAGGAATATGTGGTAATTTAGGGGGTTATGTTAATTAATTTAATGTGAATTCGGGCTGAGAGCCTCCCCAACTGGGGAGTCCCTCTCAGCGCTCAGGTCAGTAAGACCCACTGTGTCATACCCTTTACCCTAAAGCCTCAGGTCCCGCTTAACCCACCATTCCTACCCTCTTTATGCAACCTAGAATGTCGGCGGCCGACAGGTCCCTTAGCTCCTCTGGGTCCAACACAGCTGCTCCCAGAGATTGTAGTCTAATCCCTGCCAGAGCTGGACATTGACAAAGTATGTACAGTGGCGTTTCAGCGTTCCTGCTATATTTCCTACAAGCGGTGCTGTTCACCAGCTCCATCCTGTGCTTATGGTAATTAAAATGGCCATGTCCTGTGAGCATCTGTACATAATGGTACAGATAATAAGGATAATTCCTTACCGAGTCTTTGGGCTAGTTTAGAATGGTGCTAGCCAGGTGACGCCTATGGCAGTCGCTCAGGAAGGCTTAGCCTGTCTGCATCCTTTCACCTGCGACGTATTTTTTGTGTTTTTCTACAACCCAATTTTTAATCTCCAGCTTGTTGCTAGGCCTAGAATAGGTTTCGGATCAATCGATCTGCCTGTCGCTCCCTTTTTCGCTAGTTGATCCGCCTTTTCATTATCCTTGATCATTATGTGGCCAGGGACCCATAGCAGTGTTACTTTATTCCTTTCTGCAAATTGGTTCAGTGCCTTCTTGCACTCCAAAACCAGAATTGAAGAGACTTCCGGTTTCCCAACCGCTTTTATAGCCGTTTGGCTGTCCAAGCATATGCTTATGCACCTGCCCTCTTCTCTTTTTCTATTAATGTTTCAACGCAGTGGAGAATGGAAAAAAACTTCCGCCTGAAAGACGGTTGGATATTGTCCCAATGAAATCTCCAGTCCCCTATTCTTTGCACTGTCGTACAGACTTGCACCCCGCCCCCCTTTTTGGAGCCGTTTGTATACCAGATTTCCTCCTTCGTCCACGACTCCCTTTTAGGGATGCATGTTCGAAAGAGTTTCTCAAAGCTATAACTTTTTATAACATTGTCCTGCTGCACCCTGAGGGTTGACAATCTTGTTATGTCCCTCGGGAGCCAAGTATGTCTAGGCCCCTCAGTCCACTTGCCCGCAGCAGCCAGGAGTCCAACGTCCGAGTCACCTCCGCGGTTATTGCCAGATGTAGAGGTTCCTCGCAGAGCATGAAGCCCACTGCCACTGTTGGCGTGGTCCTCATTGCTCCCGTCAGGCCTCTAAATGCAAGCGTCCGCAACGGCGATGCTTTGCCTGGTCCGTCTTAAGCGGCACTCGCAGCCACTAGACCATTGCGGCATAGAGTAGTCTTGGTTTCGGGATCGCTGAGTACAGCCAAGCAATCATTCTCGGCCCCAGTCCCCAGGATCTCCCAAAAGTTCTCCTATACATCCAGAAGGTTATAGTAAACCTTCTGCATTGCGCTTTCAGATGCTCCCCCAATTGAGTTTCTTATCCAGTATGAAATCCAGATATTTCAGTGATTGGGCTTCCTGAAGCCTCTTTCCGCAGAATAACGGGCCCGTGACCGTAGTTACCTTATATTTTCTAGTGAAGACTACCATTTCAGTCTTCTCCGGATTGACCGTTAGCCCCAATTCTAACCGCCACTCCTCCAACCTTACATCCTCCCCATTCCCAGGAACGCCGCACTTCAGTACCTCTCTGCATATGACCTCTGGAAGTGTATTGCTGAAGGCCCCTTCTATGTCTAACAAGGGGACCTATAGGCCTGATCTTTTTTCTTTTTACCGATACTCTTCTCAAGGATAGATACCTACCAGAGGTTTTTTAAGAAAAATCAAGAGGATCCAATTCTCAGCCGTTATTGAGCAAAATGCATTCAAAGAATTGCGTGCGGATAGACATGGCCTTGCGTTAAAATAATTGCAACGGCCGGTAGCTCAGCTGTTAGAGCGCTTGGCTGGTATTCGCAAGGTTGTACGCTCGATTCTCGCTGTCTGCACGTATGTTTTTTTTTCAATGGAAAACTGTTTAATTATTCATTTCTTAATAATTATTAATAAAATTATAATTTTTAATCATTGTTTAATAATTTCTTAAAATAAAATCTCGATTTTGACACTTTATTATCTCTCGTTTGGAAGATCGTGTATTTTCTTTTAAATTTTAAATTATTGAATTACTTGTAGTATTTATATTTTTAATTTAAATTAGGAAATAAGTGTTTCAAACGAAAATTGCAAAAATACGAAATCAAAATGTGTTGGATCGGGAGACCATGCGTTTTCAGTTCGATCGTCAGGGATAGGATTCGTGCAAGGGTTTTCCGCTCTAGGGACCGTAGAGGGTGCAATCAGCGGAGGAGTTCAAGTTATAGGAATGGCCTTAGGGGTTCCTTAGCGGAAGCAGCACGTTGCTCCTGTCGCGCTAAGCGCCAGCAATTCATATTCTAGTTGAGGATTAGGAGGTCGTAGGTGTTGGTTTTTTAGAGGAAAACTGGAAGTCCTTCGTGGTTAAACCTCTCACTGGTTGGAGGAACTGCAATCCCAGTGTCGTCGTCCTCGTCGATGTCGCTCCTTCTGAAATGGAGGCATGCAGAAACGAGAGTGACTAGTCCCTATTAGGAAATGAGAACAGGGAATGAAAGTTGGAAAAATGGAGTTTATTTGGGAGCTTGGTTTTTACAAGGTTGGGGCTCGGGGGAAATTGACTGATGCATGCTCGGGCTCTCGGATTTATATCCCTCGTCGTCGGCGAAGACTCTTACGGAAAGAGTAGGATTATTTTCAGTTTCGCTGAGGCGGGAGCGATACCGAGTGTCGCAAGAGAGTGAATCTGTGGCATATCGACGCAGTGTGGATACGCAGAAAGGAAACAAGAGAACTTAGAAATATTCTCCCGAATGCGCAAAATATAAAATATTTAAGTTTTTCCTGGTGATACTCGGTAATAAAATAGTTACGTACGTCTTTTAAATTTCGTTTCATATGATGCAACAGGTAGTTTACTTCTTAGGAGATTACAATTTTCTGATGCTCCTTTCCTATCATTCTGAAACTTCGTAAACGGTACCTTTGATAATTTCACCAAATCTTTTCCAACATCCTGTAATCGCTCAGTTTCATGTAAAGATTTTGATAATGCCAGAGCAAGCTGAAGTTCAGTCTCGTCGCTTGGTTTCTGAAAATTAAAAAGTACATTTCTTATATTATCCTATTTTACAAGATTAGTTAAGACAATCTGGAGGAATGGAAAACATACAATCATTTATTCCATTTTCTTATTGTGATTTTGCCCTTACTGAAAATCTCTATGTAGTTGCCTATATAGGATCGTATATAGGATCCTATATAGGATTCTACATGTTATAAGAAATTACCTATTGTTCTTTTTAGGCTACTACATAAAAACGAGTGCGGTTTAAAAATCAAAAGATTTAAAAAATTATGACTAGAAGTTTCGTCTTGGTCTAGAATTACTCAAGTACAGTGTATGGTATATAGTATGTCTAGAACTATTGTGGTTTATATCAATACTGTAAAGACCTCTTTATCGAGGGCCAAAGCCAAGCATTTATCTCAACGGACCCTTCACTCGAGCCAGTTAGGTTTTAATGATAAGCAAAACTGATGCACGATTCAACGTTTAAATAATAAGAATTGTCTAGCGTAAAGCAGCCCCGTGGGACTCTGAAATGAAAGTATACCATATGTTGACCGTCCCCGTGTGGCGGCGCCACCTATGCAGTAGCCCTACTGCAACCAGAACACACGGAAAATTTTTAAAAATGGTCTATTTTTATGAAATAGTTCTAAGATTATTATCTCAGGGTTTTTTTTATTTAAGTCAAGTCATGCTTTGGATGTAAATCTGGGTATTGGAGCAATCGGTAAGAAGATGCAAAAAATAAAATAAGTATGTTCAAAGGACCAAATGACCAGAAAATACTTCAACAATGGCAAAAAGCAATTTTCCGGGATGATATTAAAGTGAAATGCGGCGATTATGAGTGTTTAAGATACTTAGATGAAAACGACATTATTTTAGAGAAGTTTATTATGATAGGGCCTAATGGAAGTGTGATGATCAGTTTTCCCTGCCCTCCCTTGCCAGATGCTTCAGTTTGCCAGGGTTCTTAATTATTTTACGAGGGTGAGGATTTTTGAGGAAAAATACGTAATTTATATTTTATAAATTCAAACTAAACAGCTTATTCTATCTGTAAACTACATCTCTAATTTAACCTAATGAGGATGAATGATTATAATGCAATAAGCGGAATGATAATTGAATCTGTATGAGTGAATGAGTATTTGTTTAATAATAATATGAAAATTATCCGATGCATGGCCAGAAGTGCGCCAGTTGGTCGTGGATCTGATTGACTTACCAAAGTTAATACAATAATTTAAATAATTCTAATAAATTTCTATACCATTTATTAGAATTATTATTTAATTCTGATAAATACGATAATTTAAAATAGTCCAAATAATTAAAATAATTCTAATATAAATGTTAATACCATTTATTAGAATTATTATTTAACTGAGAAATCCTTTTGCGTCATTACAAGTCGGTCCTATCTGAAAATCATTAACGGGTAGCAAAGGTGGTAAAAAGGAGCCTCCCAAAGGGAGATGTTAGTCAGGTCGCCCTGACTAACATCTCTAACTAACGGCCTCTTGGTCGGTTGTCCCTACTTATCATCCTCTGCGAACGTGTCTTTCCTGTTTCTCTCTATCGTAGTTGCACCAGGTGATAGAGAGAATCAGTGAGCCTACTGGGTGCAAATCTCCCGTGTGAACCAGTGAGCCGCTCCCCAGCAGACTATCAGATCTTGCGACTGTCATCGCTTTTCTGCACTCACAGTCGTCTGGCGGTGCGCCAGGTTGCTATGGGTAACGTCAGGTATAATATAATGTAAAATGTGACAGGTGGTACTGCTCATCACAGAAATATAGTGGCAAAGGTAAGTGTCAACAATAGAAAGTTTATAAATAAATATATTGTATATAAGTAATTTATATTTATGATAATTTCATATTCTCGTTTTAAAATTCATGTCTAGTTATTAAAATTGAATAGTTGAAAAAGTTTTGAACTAAAGCAATAGTAAAATTAATATTAATAAATCGTATACAATACCTGTATTGCCTACAATATATGTTTCTAGCATAATAAATAATATATGTATTTATATGTGTATATGTCTACCAGTGTTTACATGCAACACATACAAATAGATACATTAAATAGACATAAGAAATCATAATTTAAGAATCACCGAAGTCCGGAAGGACAAGAGAAGACACAGTTCTGAATAGCATTAGTGGAAGAGACTTTGTTGATTAAGTTTCATCGAGCATGGATCGGATGATCCAGGTTTCATGTGACGAAACGTGCCGCCATAAACTTTTGCAAACTGGACGTGCCGCGGTACACGTTTGCAAACGGGACGTGTCTCGGTACAGATTTGCAAAAACTCACTCCCACTTTAGGGAAATGCAGTTACACTATTAACATCGTCTTGTGTCCTAACACACCTTAACTAGTAATTGTGTAGTGAACAAAGTCCCTTCGACTGTGGCTAGTTACTGTCGTAGTAGAGTCATTCCAAATAAAATACCGCAGTTTTAACATTCGGAAAGAACTCACGAGTGTATATCTCGATTAGTGAACAGATTCCATCATGTATCCTTCACTCTAGCCAACCTAACTCTGCGTGAGGATCTTGCCGTTGTCCTCCGAATATAGAGACGCAAGCGACAACTTAATTCTTCTCTTGCCTTTTCTGTCTGAAAGGTAGTGTAAGTTTTTACCTTTAATTTATTAATTTTGAAGTTTCATTTCAATTCATGTAATAAACCTGATATAATTTATATATTTCATTATTTATTTGAGTAACACAATCCCCATAGAATTGTTAGTGCAAACGATCCAATAAAAATAAATGATCATATCTTACCAATCTGAACTAATGAGCAACTTTCGCCTTCAATAAATGGAGTAATCTGTTGCTCTTCTTTAAAGCCTTGCCATAAGCTCGGGTCGTAACACGGTTTCCTTAGTATCAAAATTCTTAGAAATAAAAAACAATGAAACACCACAAATCAAAAACGACCAGCAAGTCGACATTGAAATTTTGATTTAAAATTTATATTTAATTTCTTAATTTTGCTACGGGCTTCCTTTATGTTCAGGTATAATCATTTTATAATGATCTATTATTTGTTATAATAAGAATTAAGATTATAATTTAATTTAATACTTAGCACGTTTGCTCTAAAATTACGAGAGAACTTTCATTAAAATTCATTGTTTTGTTATTAAATGCAATTAAACATTTGTTTATTAAAATATGCCTTCCCTAATTCAATATTTACTTCTAGTGCCCATATATACAGCCAAAATTGCGAGAAGGAACCATACCTTGGCGAACTCTAGGTCGAACAGAGAAAGCCAAATATTATCTATTATTATTAGTAGTTGCTAAATATTTAATACTTATGTTGTGGCATAAATTAATTTATGTTACTATAACAAAGTTTGAACAAAAATTTATAATAAAATTTATAAATCTAAAATTATAAATAAAATGTTTATTTCTACAACTTGAATAGTATTATTTTTGCCCATTTCCATTTTAGAAAGGAATTATTTTGAAAACATATTGAAGTAAATTATGAATAATAATTTTAATTATATATATTTTATTCAATTAATTACTATTTGTATTATTATTGTTACAGATTTGCTCCTCTGGCTGTTATAACTTGAATAATTATAGCTTTTAGTGTTCTGGGATTGTATTCGAACGGAAATTTAAACGCAATACATTTCTTCCTATTTGGAATTATTCATCAAGTTAAATAATTAACATGCGTTAAATACATTAACTATTATTGTCTTATATCTGAAAACGCGTGAAAATTGTTTTTACCACGAAAAAAAAAAATTTTTAACATTTTCATCATGCATTTTTTAAAATCTATGACCGACTCTCATGACACTTTCTTTCTACAGGCCTCTGAAGGAGTACCACGGGGCTGTTGTAAAGTACATATAAATAGTGTGTAACTCTAGCTTTGAATCATAATATAGAATATTCAACTTTAGAAATACCTTCTTAAATGTAATAATTAACTAAAGAAAAGATTCTAACGTACATATTTCGGCAAACTACAAGATGTAGTTATTTTACTCCGAAAAGGTGATGCGATAAAAAAGTGTGAGTTTTCTCTTTCTTTACTTTGTCGAACCTCCTGATGTATACTGTCAAATTCAATGTACTTAACTTCTGTTGCTTCATCATTGCTAGTCAAATTTTCTTCAGACGATACATACACATTTTTAGAACCGTACATTCTGAAAAAAAAAGATAGAAATATAGTCACGATAAGATAAATGGTGACAGTTTTATGTGTTAGATAAAATTTGCTCGTTGAAAAGTCTAAAAATGTCTGCGTCATAAAAATTTTAAATACGAACTTTTCATTATTGTTTGCTTCTACAATATTATTATTAATTAATATTGTTTATGAAGTCACATTGGACGACTTTTTTAAAAACATTAAAAATAAATGAGCAAATGATTTTTTCACAACTCGTGTCTGGAAAATTCGATATTCGACGCCTGTAGCGCATAGCGAATGTAGCTTATTCCACCCCATTTTACTTTCCTCACACTGAAACATTTGAGAGACAAAATAGAAAAGCTCAAGATACTTTATACATGTTCCTTGTTTCGCTCATGCTCTACATACGCCAAATCTCGAATGCCTCATACACTCGTTATGAAAAAGAGTAGGCACAACTCGAAAAGATTCGAAATATTCATCACAAGCATAAATTCAGTTGACTGCACTGATAAATCTTCCCAAACTTGTTGCGCAATAGGACGTATAAAAAAAAAGTTGTTTGCGCGAAGTTCTAATAGCAGTGGAAACTTTCTTTGGGAAGTCAAAAACACTCCCCTAATGTTTCATTTAAAAAAATCCTTCTGTCTCCTCATCGTAGATATAGCTAAAAATAAAAAAACGAAGCTGTTCTTCGAATTTAAAGTTTGTGACGAGCAATACCGCCTGTTATATTTTGTATGGACACTATAACTATATAAAATTATCGATCCGCGCTAGTCACCTGTTCACGACAACCTGGAGTCTGCGCGCAACGAACCGCCTGCCGACTGTGAGTGCAGAAAAACACTGACAGTCTGCTCGGGAGTGGCTCACTGGCTCGCACTCAGTAGGCTCACTGATTCTCTCTATCACCTGGTGCAACTACGATAGAGAGAAACAGGAAAGACACAACCGACCAAGAGGCCGTTGAATCGTGGTTGAATGGCGCAACTAGAGCGACGATTCACACAGGCTAGAAAGAAGTCAGTCAGGGCGACCTGACTTGGCTCTTTGTTCCCCCATCAGCTCCACATTTCGGTGGACTATGGGAGGCCGCTGTCAAGTCTATGAAGCATCA
>JAUESI010020382.1:0-10546 GCA_032275145.1 Synergus laeviventris | reverse complement strand
TTTTACTTTAATTTTGTAGAACGTTGGAAAAAAATAATTTGTAAATTCATCTCTCGTAGATAGAAAGAAAATCGTTTTCCATAAAAAAAAAAAAACGTTTCGTTTAGTAAAGCTGTACGTCTGCAGTCCATGATATTACATAAGCATATACTTTTATAACTTTATGGAGTTCTGTTTATATAAAACAACAAAAACTGCCTTGAATTCCGTAAGATCTTTGTATATTACTTTTAATAATGTAAAAAAATCTATTCTAGACTCTAATGTTAAAGCTCAGGAGCAGCAGGAGGTTTGAATATAAAAAGTGCAAAAAAATATATAACTATAAGTAATTTAATATCTTAAAATTGTGTTAATTAAGTTTCAATAAAAAATAATATATAAAAACGCAAATTGACTTCTATTTTAATTTACATATGTTTTTTAAAATTTAATTATTTTACTGAAAAATTAGTAACTTTCAACTATTTAATTAGTGATTTTCCACTATTAAATTAGTAAATACGTTATGTGTATAAAGAACTACTAATTCTTTAGTCGAAATTCACTAATTTCTTTATTCGACCATTTCTACCAATTGAATTAGTGATTTTTCACTAATCTTTAGTGACCGACTTCTCACTTATTGAATTAGTGAAATATCACTATGAATTAGTGAAATTTCACTAATTCAGGTTTATAGAGAACATAGTTTTGACATGCTCGCCATCAAAGGTCCTATGTAGACTCCCTACAAAGGGCCAATAAAGTGGCCCTGTGTGGGGCAAAGGTAGGCCCCCACTGTAGGGTCCATATACGACCCCTGTTAGTCCCTACACGGACAAAATTAGTTGTTGAAATTTGACTTGACTTCAATGGAAATTTCATTAACGAAAATTTATTAGAAAGTGTTGCCAAATGTGAAAAAATTATTTCACAGTTTTATAATGTAATTTATATATTTATACAATAATAATTTATATAATTTATATATATATATATATAGATTTATACTTAAATTATAAATAAATATAAATAAAAATAAATAAAATATAAATATAAATAGGAAGAAATTCTGCGGCGGCCGGGATTCGATCAACCTACAACGCATCTAACGCAACTTATCTCTAACAACTAAACCCCACGGCTAGCCTAGCACATGGAATATGTTGCAAAAATCTCAGTAAAGAGTGTACGAATGTCCTACAGAAGTTTACCCTTCTGCTGCCATGATCAAATATTTTTAAATTTTGGTTTGAGAGTGTTTGTTTGTATTATAATTAATGAAAAACGGTTATTATATTCAAATAAAATTTAAAAAAAAATTAAATTATAGTCGAATTATTTATAGGTTAAGTTACATCTTACGCGTCTTTACCCGGCTTTCCATTGGTTACGCACATGCATTCTGAACGCAGAGCTGATAGTAAATGCAATTTGATTATGATCGTATTTGAATCGGTACGAAGAATTCTTTATAACGAATATATATTTTATAAAGGGGCAAATACGTAGAGTGGCCTTATAAAATTTAAAAAACAACAAGAGGGGCAACCATTGTAGGCCCCAGCGAGGGCTTTCTAGAGGCCCTAGAAAGGGCCCAGAGGGGCAACCATTCTAGGCCCTAGCGAGGAATTTCTAGAGGCCCCAGAAAGGGCCCAGATGGGCATACTATAGAGGCGCGCCTTCGTAGGACCTCTAGAGGGCCAACATTTAAAAATGGCTAAGCTGGGCAATTTCCACACTCATCTTTTTTTCTCAGAGCAATCAATTTCGGAATATATTAAACATTTTAAGGGATTTTAAATCAGTTTTTTTCAATTTCAAAAGTTTTCAAAAGATTTCAAACGATTTCAAAAGATTTCTGGAGAATTCAAGCAAGTTCAAAAGTTTCAAATATATTGAAGGATTAAAAAAAATTCTAGCTATGAGCCTGATATTTTTAATTAAGGTGATAATGCACATTTTGACATAATAAGAGTTTGGAAAGGCACAAAAATTGAGATATTCCTTATTATTATGTAACAGGACATCAAACCGAAGTTTGTAACGTTTACTACAACGAAAAATTATTTTTTTTTGCAAAAAGCACGAAACCTAAAAAGTTTTATTGCGTCAAATGGAATCATTGAAAAAGAAATTTTTCGTTGTCGATGACGATGTAGATCAAGTAAAATAAAATATTTAGATGTTATGCCAGCTTAGTATGGAACTTTAAGATTACGCTTTATCTATTGGTCTACTTTAGTCTCCATCTTAAAAAGCATTTACTATACAAGTTAAATTGCAAGGAAATTGTTTTCCGGAAAGTGGCACCGTACCACTCGCTGATGCTCGCTGTGGAAGAAAGTGGTATTTGTTGCGGGTCGATCGCAACGAATGTCAGCTTGGTTGGAAGTGCGCATGCGACCTGCGATCTACCACTCAAATACTCCCCGTCCCACCATTACCATTGCGGATCAATACCCAACCAGGCCATCTACTCTCCCCTCTTCATGGAAAACCAGCAGTCCAACACACTTAACTTAAACATTTCTGCATCCACACCACGGGGAGGTGCAATCTGACCCAGCCGAACAAATCATCTTGCTTAGCACCCTCGGCACCAACCATCAATGCAGTTCATGCTTGATAATTAATACTTTGTTGACTTTTCATGTTTTGGACTGCTCTACTACTGGTTACCTATGGTCCTATGGTTATAGCTAACCACATCCAGATATATGTATACGTATATATACGTATAATTTTCTTATCAAAAGAGAACAAAATTAATCTTAGTTGGAATCTACGTTTAAACTGCGTGAAGATAAATTAATACACTGTGATGTATGACATTATTGCTTTCTCTAACATTCTCCACAGCACACAAGGTTTAAATTATATATATATATATATATATATAATTCTAATTCTAATTCTAATATAACTCTAATTCTTCTTCGTCTAATCGTCTATTTAGTTGGAATATGGACAAGAATTTTAAAGAATAAATGATTGGGTGTCAAGGATTATTTTTGTGTTTTTAAAAGAGGTTCTCTAAAAACGTATTTGAAAACAACTGGACCATTAATGAAAAACAAAACATGAAAGCACTTTCGAGATATTTTCATGCTCTACATATTGAGACACGATAATTTTTTTTTTCATGATCGAAGGTATCTTTAAAACACGTGCCGAATTTGACTAGAAGTTTTCCATGTAAATTCCATGGGGAAAAATCACTTTTTAGAGTTTTTGGAATAATTTTTCAGGGTTTGGAAAAATGTTACGGGAAAGTATATAGTAGAGGCTTGTATAGAACTATCTAACAAAGAATTGCATGTATTATATGGGTTTGACACCCCTAACACAAATTCCATTTATTTAAATAATTGAAAATAATTTATCAAATGTTAATCAATATTCCATTAGACCATGAGTAATAATTTTTATACACTTATATAAATATAAATTATTTAAACAAATGGAATTTGTTTAAATAATAGAAAATTAATGAAGTAATGTCGATAAATATTGCACTATACTAATATAAATAATTTTTATTTAAAGAAAACAAGAATAAATCACGCAGATAAGGTCGATTTTGTGAAAATTGTAATTTTTTATTATAAGGGTATAGTTTTCAAGGCACTGTGGTGGTGTGTTAGGGGTGTCAAACCCATATGTGTTATACATGAAATTCCTTGTTGAATAGTTCTCTACAAGCCTCTATATACTTTCCTGTAACATTTTCCCAAACCCTGAAACATTATTCCAAAAACTCATTACAAAAAAAATAAATCAGTTGGAATTTTCGAAATAGGCAAGATCGAGTCCTATGTAACGCCTGATATGGGAGTTCTAGCGTAAGCTGAAGCTGACATTATCATAAATTTTTTCCGAAAAATTACGGAGCACAAAATTTTCAATTTGGAGCATAAATTAGCACATAATTAAGCACTTAATTTTGATATAGCCCCTTTTTGAATTGTGCGATGTTGTAATTTCAGCTTTTGGGTCATAATCAATTTAAATGTCTAACAAGATTTAAAAAATCCTATTGCAATTCCTTAAAAATCAAAGAAACCTTTTTTAAAATCTGTAAGTTTAGATATTCCCAAAAATGTTTTGAATAGAGTGATAATGAGGTCACGAGTAATACCGGGTAACCAAAGAAATGTTTGGAAGTATACTTGTCCGACTTATTACTGCTACTCGGTTTATGGGTACCGCATAATGTCGTAAAGTCGTTGAATTTCTTGAAACTCGGATTAAATCACGTGAAATTCTTTTAAATTCCACAAATTCCTTTTAAATCGATTGAATCGTTTTAAAATGTAGTGAAAGTTTCCGAAATCCACTAAGACTATATACCATTTTAACATTTTTTAAAGCATTCTGCATACTTTATAATATGTACTCGTATGTAAAAATTTGTATACTAATTTTGTAAGGGGTATGCCCTGAAATCCCCTGAAGTTGCCTGGAATTCTTGATCAATATATACCCTTCTGTTACATGAATTCCATATATATATATATGATAAAACTGCGAAAAAAAGTGTCGTAAGGAAGTTTAATTTGGACAATTTTGGATTTTAAGATTCTAAGATTTCTGTTCTTTCTACCTACAACCCGCAAAGTGGCTAGATCAGAAATTTTAAAGCACGCAGTTACTTTTTTATTCACTCTGCGTTATTATACATACGCGCCATTCTTTCTAGGCACGCTGGGATGCCTATTGCCTACGTCTACGTCTACGCCTACGCCTTACGCTACGCAGTTTGGCACGCTGTTCAAGTTATACTCGGTTTGCAACTCAACAATTTTGGCCCTTGTTGTCTTTAAAATCAACTGTGAAAATTAAATTTTTGAAACATATAACTTTGCAGGCAATTTCATTACAAAAAAGTGGTATCTTTTACTGTTTCTGAAAGAAAAGGAAAAAACTGGATTTTCTGAAAAACCAAATTTAATAAATATTTTGACTCTAGCTCGCTCTGAAAGACAAAGTTATGAATATTTTTGTATGAAAATTGGAGGACATGTACTTCAAACTGTTTTAAAGATGATACGCTCATTTAAATTTTTCCGATTTGTTATAAGAAAAAGTTATTAATTTTTTTTCCCAGCAGTCTCAAAATAATGTTACGCAACTTTCAAACGCTTCATTTATCGAGGGAATTTTGAGTAAGCCCAAACTTCCAACAAGCAAAGATTATAAAAATAAGACATGGTTAAAAAGAACAACAGTTTACAATAAATATTACTGATGTATAATTAAGGCCTATATTTATTTTTCCAAAATCTTCATTTTTGAGTATTTGATGCGTGTGTTTCTATATACATAAGTGACGTTCATTGATACATTTGTCTCAGTCAATAAGTTTCACAATAAAAAGCGAAAATGAGCAGCCTATATATATGGTATATATAGTTAATTCAATGGATACATACTATATATCCGAGACATTGAATCAGAGATACTTATCGAGGTTGTTAATCGTCATATAGTAGCAGGGCGCGGTGAAGGTTGAAATAACTGAAGGTATAATAACGATTTAAAACCCTAGTTGGTCTCTATACTCAAAACGAATTGACTGACACTGTAATTGCAACGCATCTACCTCGACATATTCACGCGGGACCTAACGACGTACGACAACGATATATCGGTTATTGGTGTAACGTAAATTAGCCACAGCATCAGAAAATTTATCGTAAAATGAGACATATTTGGTATGCTTGGATTCATAAAAGAATAATCTAATCGTCTAGTTTTTTAAATTTACAAAAATATTGTTTATAAATAAAATATGAGAGCTCAAAGTTATCCTATTTCTAAAGATAAATTAATTGTAATGCATATTTCAAAAATTTTTTAAACTAACAGAGTAGATTCATTCTTTACTTACAAATTACTATAATTAAAATAAAGATTGCATTTTTAATTAAATGTGATCTTAGCGGCAAAATATTTAAGCAGACCTTTGACACGCCTATTATACTCACTGTCTTTCACCTCACTCCGGAAAACTCTAGGGTCTCTGAATACTGTCGAACTATATTACCAGCGACCTTTCTCTAATAAAGTCTAAAGCAACATCTCATGGTATTATTCTTCATCCAACTTTCCGAAAACAAGTCTCACACTTATTTCACTGCACTTTTCTTCAAATTCCTCAAACACCAAATAAATGTAGAAAATTTGTAAGTTTTCAAAAAACGTCCCAAAAATACTTCTCTATAGCCATTAAAAAATTTACACGTTTCTTGAAATTCTGCGTCGAATGATATACACTTGTATAAGTAAAAAAATTTGATTATTTATTTGAAAATGAAAAAAACCTTATCATTTTCGTAATCTAAATGTCAAGATTATTTTTTATAATTTGACATTTTTCGAATTTTATATTTTTCGAAAATATTTTCCTCCTACTTCGAAATGTTCTAAATCGTACGACTTGTCAAAATTTCTCACATTTAAAAAAATAAATAAAAATTTTTATTATTTGAGAAATTGTAGTTGAAAATACATGTTTGAAAGTTACAATTAATCATAACTTTGTTATTTTTCAATCTTATATGATAACATGATAATTAGAAATTTTATCAATTTATCTGTACGCGTTTTCCATCAACTAGGCATTGCAGGATCGTTAAAAACGTCACACACACACTGCCGGATAATTTTCAGGTCACTTAAAGAATTTTTATTTCAACAAATTGTTTACAAATGCAAGATACGGAAAATATTATATAATAGCCCATTTTATTTTTGCGGAAAAAAAATATGAATAAAATATTTGCACAATTTTTTTCCCATCAATTGGTCACGAATTAAAATTTGACTTTTAAAAAATTACATTTTTTGCAATTTGTTAAAAATTCAAAAAAGATACGATTTTCTTGCAAAGTAAAAAAAGATGCGGAATTTAATTATCTACGATAGTGTATAATGTTTTAAAATTCAAAATTTTTAATTTCGATTTTTTGTCATTAAGGGCGAATTTTGTTATGGTACAAAAAATTATGTCTGACTTTTGCATGGAGATACTCAATTGGGCACATAAAAGTTGATCAAAAAACATAAACTTTATGTTTTTGCCGGAGGATTGGTGGTTAAGTTTTTAAAATTCATATCATGTAATTGTTATTATTCACGTGAAACTGAATATAAAAATAAATATCAATTAATCTGTTAGGAAAGAAGATATAAAATATTATAAATTTTAATATTTAAAAAGAAAGTAAATGCGCATGCATGCGGCGTTCGATCTTGTAGTTTAGATAAATTTAGATTCATTCGACGCAGAATTGAATCAGTACCTATATCAGGCTCTTCAGCTAAATGGATGATTTTTTAAATTTATCTTGTATATATATATATATATATATTACTTTCTTTTTAAATGTTAAAAATTATGATATATATTTTATATCTTCTTTCCTAAAAGATGTAATTATATTTTTTATCTTGAGATTCAGCTTCACGTGAATTTTAAAAACTTAACCAATCCTCCGGAAAAAAACATGGAGTTTATATTTTTTGCACAACTTTTATGTGCCTAATTATGGTGAGGTAGTATTAATAAACAACTGTTGCATATTTATGCGTGACAACCAATTTGATGGGAAAAAAATTGTGCAATGTGTGTTATTCATACTTATTGTTTTTTCCGTATCTTGCATTTGTAAACAATTTGTTGAAATAAAAATTCTTTAAATACTATCAAAGTTCAACTTTTTGATCAATATGTACAGTTGAATTTTAAAGAATTTTTATCAAACGAAAAAGGTGGCATTTACACGGTTATTATGTCTCAAATTTTTGTTTAAAAAATTTTCATAGATGCTGTTTATAAAATTATCGTTTCAATTTTAAATTAGTGAAAAATGCATCAGCATTCACTTTGCAGAAGGATTCAACTAATATAAGTAGTTGTATTTCATTTATTTTTTTTTGTAAATTTCAAACTTTTAGTAATTTTATTTAAAAAATGAGTAATTATTATTCGAGGGAGAGAATGAAAACGACAAAAAGTGGTTAGAGCAAAAATGGGCATAAAAATAATTAGATTACAAAACCATGTTTTGTTGATGACTTTTTTAAAAAAGAAATGAAACTAATAATAATAAGGAGAGATGAGGATTAAATCAGATTATTTTATATATTTGAATATAATTTTGTGATAACATTTTGTGTATATCATTCGTCGCAGAATTTCAAGAAACGTGTAAATTTTGTAATGGCTAGAGAAGTATTTTTGGGACGTTTTTTGAAAACTTACAAATTTTCTACATTTATTTGGTGTTTGAGGGATTTGAAGAAAAGTGTGAAATGAGTGTGAGACTTGTTTTCGGAAAGTTGGATGAAGAATAATACCATGAGATGTTGATTTTATAGACTTTATTAGAGAGGTAATATAGCTCGACAGTATTTAGAGACCCTAGAGTTTTCCGGAGTGAGGTAAAGGGCAGTGAGTATAGGCGTGTCAAAGGTCTGCTTAAATATTTTGCTTATTCTAAATATAGTAACGTGTTTGTAAAGAATTAATCTATGTCGCATGCTGTATTAATTACATTTTTGAAATATGTATAATTACAATTCGAGAAATTTGTCTTCAAAAATAGGGTAACTTTGAACACTCATATTTTTTATATAAAAAAAATATTAAAAATTTCTTTACAAGGCGATATAGATTATTCTTTTGTGAATCCAATGGGCATACCAAATAAGCTATTATAGGTATATTTTATAATGAACTTTCTGAGAAAAAACTGTACAGCAAAAAATATGCAAATTTTTAAAGTTTTAAGCGGAAAGGATCATATTATATGAGCCATATAACAAGGACTTTTTGAAATACATTATTTCTGCCTATACACAGTCATTCAGTCTACTTATTTGTCTTCTACAAATCGGCTATCTGGTTTCCAATTTCCGCGTATAAGTTCTTAAACATCAGGGACGTGAGAGAACTCTTTCTCAAGGGCGTCTGTCTTTCTTGGTCATCAGTAATTCTAGTACTTGTCGATTGTACTCGATACAGTGGGTAATCAATCGTCTCTATTCTATCAATCTACTCTATAATATGCAGAAATTGAAACGTAATTAATTTTAATAATTTAATTTTTTAGATATAATAGTGTTTGTGGATCATCTTAGGTTAGTGACTTTAAGGGATTTTAAAGTTTGACGTGGTATTTTGATGAGATTTAGGAGATTTTTCTACTAATTTAAAGGGTTTTTAAATAAAGTAGATTATTATTATTATTATTATTATTAGTAGTAGTAGTAGTAGTAGTAGTAGTAGTAGTAGTAGTAGTAGAAAAAAAAACGTACTACGTAAAAGGACGAGTGGTGTGTTGATTTTTGCCAGTTATACATATATATATATATATATAATTTGCTCTTTTGCTTTTGATGAAGCGTTGAACTTGAAGAAATAACAACTTGAAATTTCCCTGTTGGTACTGTCATGCAACTTGAAAGCTATAACCCATCATTCTGTTGAATTAAAACATGAACGTAATCCATTAATTAATTAATTAATTCATTCATTCATTCATTCATTCATTCTTTGATGCTGTAAGAATAATAAATCCACACAGTACATTTGTTGTACAAATTTATGACACCACCTCGTATTTATATATAGTCGTATATTATGTAGTTATTTTGTAGTTCCTATGACTGTTACGTGTCAGTTCCTTCCGGTAGACCCAGAGTGGTGTGGCCTGGCCTTGTACGCACCCCCATTATGGCCGTTCCGCGTTACATGTTACGTGTACTACTATCGTGTAGAAGTGTGACGTCAAGTGCGTGGCTGTGGTGCGGTGGCTTGATGTTTCATGAATTGGGTCAAGAGGGAGAGATTGGCCGCGGCGGCCGTTTAACTTGCGAGCTGACTATATCGACTGCTCTTGTATATCATTGTCTCTAAAGCACGAGATATAATATCGTAAATCATTTTTACAATCTCGCACAATTACTCTATAATTCTCTATTTCTTGCTCCATATAGAATCTAATTTCGGTAACAGTTTATTGATGAATAGCAGATTGATATTGTTGTACAAACATACTACTCTGATTTGAAATTTAATTTAATTTAATCAAATCAATCAGATCTCTTATTGTTGATTTTTTTTCCTCATAATAATTATATTATATAATTATGGTATATACTTATAGAATTGTACACTGAGAAAAATAGATGTTTGTGACATACAGGATCTTTGAAAATTTCCATAAATTATTCATGAAGATTAGGCCTAGAACCCTAAAGGTTGCTGGGAATTTTAAGCAAGATGATGTTAATTTGTAGACTGATCAGTCTATAATAAATGACACAATATTCATCTATATCGTATAACTTATAATGATAGTATATTTTATATATATATCATCTCAAAGTGATTATATATTTTGCTGGGTGGTAATATTTACATATAGATGCTGAGTGGATTATGATCTAAGTTTTAAATATATATATATTAGAGTGGGCCAAAAATTTACATTTTGCAATTTTCAATGGCAATCTTCACAAAATTGTTCTTTACAAGAAAAAGAAATATACGTAT
>JAUESI010020381.1:0-10555 GCA_032275145.1 Synergus laeviventris | reverse complement strand
AAACTATTAATTTTATGGTTTTTCATGGTTTCACCATGAAATTCGCTTAAGCGGTAATTTTCACTATCATATTCGTATAGTCAGCGCATCAAAATACATAAGTATACGAAGTTTGAAGGAAATCGGGGGTGGACCGTTTTCGGAAGTACACACAACTTGTCTCAGCAGGCTTTAAAAATTCATTACAGTAATATAATGGGAAAATATTAGAAAATTCAAAATAATTAAGTTTTTGTACAAAATAAGGTCATAAAATGTTTCTAAAACGATTTTAGGATATAAAATACACATTATCCGTCAATCAAATAATATGAAATAGAAAAATAACACATGAAATTAGGTAAAATAATATAATAATAATAAAAAAATAAAATAATATAAAATAATGTCAGCTAATAATTGTGCTAATGTCTTTTTTTGTAAATTAGCTTTTTAGGATCAGCTAAAGAAATTCTATCAAACTGTCGCATTCTATTTTGCGAATATACGTGAACAATATAGACCAAAACTTCTTTAGCATGTTCGTTCCATACAAAGTAAAATTAAGTCATTCACGACTAAGTCAAAAACATAACTGTGCTTACAGTGCAGAGAAAACAAGCTTTCGATTGTTTTTATAAAATTAAACAGCCTAAAATAGTGCCATCGGGTCGTTTTAGGATTTTTTCGTGGAGAATGTCTTCTCTTAAAAAAATGTTTACAAAAAACATAATTTTTATTCATTAAATAACTCTATATACTATGTATAAAAATGAATTCAAACCGTTTTTCATATTTATCTTGTTATTTTCAAGCATTTTTCCTATAGGATTTCATGATTTTATTGAATAAAGTTACTACTAGCGCCGCCCACGGACGTTTTAAACTCTCGTGCCACTTTCTTTACATTGGACAGGCCTTCGGTGGCATCCCCCTGCTCAAAATCCATAAAAATGAAGTCACTTACTTTGTATCCACCACCGAGAGTTGCGGATTTTCTATTCGTCACTGTGAGTTGCGTAGATGCTATTTGTCAGCGCGAGCTAAACGTAGTTTCTATCCGTCAATGTGAGTTGCGTAATTTCTTATAGGACCCATCGACTTATTGAGATACTGAATTGAAAATTTATAAAATTAAAGAAAATATACTCAGGTACATTTATCAATTCCTACATTTTTACTGAAACTGAAAAAATTTCAAAATAATGTTTTTTTAATATGAGAGATCTCTTGATAATCTTTAAACTCTTTTGAATTCTCTTCTGCAATCCCGTGAAATATCTTAGTGTTTTTAAATATGTAACAATCCATTTATATCTCTGAAAGTCTTTTGAAAACCCTCGAAACCCTTAAGATATATCTTGAAATAACTTCAAAATCTTTTTAAATTCCTTAAGGGCATTGGATAAACGAAGTTAGAATTTTTGTGGCGACACCAATGCACACTAGCACAGCAGACAATAGCAAATGACAGATAAATTGAAATTTCACGTCGGGAATTTTATGATTATACGCAACTCCGGAATTTGTAAAAAAATGGCCTACGTCCCCAGACTGTGACATTTCATTTTTCGATGTTGTTGTGTTGACCTTTTCAACCGTGGAATTTCTTTGTGTGTTATTAATCGCGAAATTCTATCTTACAGACTTATAGCTGGAAGTTATAGAATTCCGGGAAAGTAGCCTATTTTTTTACAAATTCCGGAGTTGTGTATAATCATAACATTCCCGACGTGAAATTTCAATTTATCTGTCATTTGCCGCGCAGAAATATTGTCTGCTGTGCCAGTGCATTGGCGTAATCGTAGAGGGAACTCACAAATGTCAGAGCTCGTTAATCCAAATGTATCACCGCGAGAGGGCTTAGAGAGAGCGTCGGTAGAGTTGAACGGGTGTCGAAACTGAAAAGCATACGAATTTTTGAAGAATTAATAGAAATTTCATGAAAATCTGGAGATTTTTTTTTTATTTGAATAGAGTTTAACCAATCACGTACCATATTCGCTTACAGTTGTCAGCAAGTACCTTATTCTACAGTTTTAACATATAATTTAACATTAATTTAAGTCTATTTGAAGAATAAAAATTTACAATATGTTTTAAATTTCCCGCGTTAATCTAACCTCCATGTAAATTAGGTCAGACTGATTAGATATTAGGTATTTCACGATGTAACGTAATAAACCAAAATGGCCATATGCTAGTCCGATCCATAAACATGGAACCAAATTCATGGGACTGAACTTTATTTTTTTAATATTTACATAAAAAATAATTTCTTAATATTTTCGTATTTGGAATGTAGTTTTAGTTTCAGAAATGTTATGTAATAAAATAATAAAATAGATAAATTTTTTAATTTTGATTTTAATATTTTATTAAATATTTTTCAGAATCTAAAACTATTGTTTAGATACTAAAATGTTAAGAAATTATTTTTTATGTAAATATTAAAAAAATAAAATTCAGTCCCATGCATTTGGAGGCAATGTTTATGCACCAGCGTACAACCATTTCGGATTATTGCGTCACAAGATGAAATGCTTAATTGGGTATATATATCAGCCCCATGCACAGCCCTATCCGACTAAAAAACAAAATGGCGTTCCTTACTGATTATAATTTGTATGTGCAAAATTTTCTTACCAGAGCGGCGCTGCATTCAGCACGCTTTAAAAATGCATTACAGTAATGGGAAAATATTAGAAAATTCAAAATAATTAAGTTTTTATACAAAATAAGGTCATAAAATCTTTCTAAAACTATTGTGGAATATAAAATACACATTATCCGTCAATCAAATAGTATGAAATTGAAAAATATCACATGAAATTAGGTAAAATACATACAGTGGATAACGCGCGCGTATTACAAATATTCTTTAAGAGTATTTAAAAAATATTAATGTTATGCTATAATGTTTAAAATGTCTAAAAAAAATATAAAAAAAGCGTATTTGCTCAACCGAATTATTTTTTATTTTTTTTATGATTCTTCCGAACTTTATAGGAATGAACTAACAAATATTGTGTTTATTAACTTCGTTGTGTTTCTTATAAAAACGAAAAACATAAAAAGGAGAAAATATAAGTTTGATAAAAATTTGAAAATGTAACAAAAATTATGCGACAGTTAACTAAATTTTAGTAAGAAACTATCGTTTATTTTATAATTAATAATTTATCATTTTTTCACATTTTCAAATTTGTATTAAACTTATATTTTCTCTTTTACATGTTTTTCTTTTTTATAACAAAAACAAACACAAAATTTATAAACAAAATATTTGTTAGTACATTCCTATAAAGTTCGGAAGAATAATAAAAACAGTAAAAAAATAATTCGGTTGAGCAGATAAGATTTTTTAATATTTTTTTTAGATATTTTTAACATTATAACATAACATTATCAAGAAATTCTTATTGCGCAGTAAGAATTTCTTGATACTCTTAAAAAATATTTCTATACGCGCGCGTTTTGCACTGTATATATTTTACCTAATTTCTTGTGCTGTTTTTCAATTCAATAGTATTTGATTGTCGGATAATGTGTATTTTATATTCCACAATAGTTTTAGAAAGATTTTATGACCTCATTTTGTATAAAAACTTAATTATTTTGAATTTTCTAATATTTTCCCATTACTGTAATGCATTTTTAAAGCGTGCTGAATGCAGCGCCGCTCTGGTGAGAAAATTTCGCACATACAAATTATATCACTGAGGAAGCAAGGTCTATTCTTACGCCCATAGGAGTCGGTTAGGGCCGCCCATGCATCGCTCCCACTTTTCTGTTCTCTTACGATCCGGAAGGGAAACGAAAATGAACTAATCGAACGGGAGGCGCTCTGATCAGGTAGGCTGAATTTTGCATTAAAATGCATTAGAGAAATCGGAAAAATAATGAAAAACATGATGTTGCTTTCAAATTTAATTTTTAACTGAATATATTATGGTATATTTACATAATTTATTTGTTGCTTCACATTTCACATGAAGAGAAGTTAAATGCTGCTAGAAAGAAGCTAGCAAGGCTAAACAACAAATAATTGATGTAAATATATATTCAATTCGAATTTAGGCATCGGAGTCCCAGAGATGGTCTCCTTTTTCCCCTAGAGCAAGAAACAAACCATATTCGCCTAAAATCAATTAATTATGGCTGGGCGGCAGATTACAAATAAATTTCAATTTCACGTCGATAATCTTATGATTATATACAACTCCGAAATTTGTTTAAAAAAAGGAGACAAATAGCCGGAATTCTGTAACTTCCAACTATATGTCTTTAAGAGAGAATTTCGCGATTGAAAACACACAAAGCCGTGAAATGTGTACAAAATTCAACAAAACGGTATCGTGTGAGTACACGAGTAGTAAAAATTTTCAGTCGGTAACATGTGTGGCGTTGTACGGCGTTGTGTGTTATCAATTGCGAAATTCTCTCTTACAGACTTATAGTTGGAAGTTACAGAATTCCGGCTATTTCTCTGGTTTTTTATTACAAATTCCGGAGTTGTATACAATCATAAGATTCCCGACGTGAAATTGAAATTTATGTGCCATCTGCCGCGCAGACATATTGTCTGCTGTGCCAGTGTGCAATGTGCATTGGTGTCGCCACAAAAATTCAGAGTTCATTTATCCAATGCCCTTAAATAATTCATTTCACTTTTTATACTGTTAAAAAAGCCTAAAATTATATTTCTGAAATTGAAAGTAATTTGAAGAAATTTTTCAAATATGTTTGAAGATATTTGAAGAAAACTGAAGAATTGATTTTTTTGAACCTAGAAGCACTATGGGGACGCCTGGAAAATTAGAAGCGTACTTTTGCATTATGTTCACGTGGTCTTAAATAAATAATTAAGTCTTTTTGGATTAGCTGAAGTTTAAACGATTCATTCACCTGCCTTTAAAGAACATTTTAAACACCATGTGAGCAGATTTAGATAACCCGAGTTATCTAAATTTTATTTTTATTTATTTTCTTTTCTACAATTTTTACTTTTTCAAATAAATAATAATGCACAGCCGTCAAGAACGTGAATACGGAGGTACGAACATATCTCAGTGAGCACAAAATTTGGTGATGTTGTTACGACATCGTAAAGATGTCCATCCTATGTTCATGTCTTTAATATGTCTTTGCGATGTCATAAAGACGTCGTAGAATTTGACAATGATTTTTCGACAGGATTTCGTAAAGCTGTCGTTTCAATGTCGTAACGATGTCCGAAAGATATCGTCAAATTTTTTGCTCACTGGGATACCATTTTAAATTTATTAAATCTTTTAAATTTTTTATAATTCATTAAAATCTCTTAACATATTTTGAAATCTTTTACAATCTCTCGAAATCTGTCGAAATCACTTAAAATTCCTCTTCAATTCTTAAATTTTTTTGAGTTTATCTGGTCCTACATTATTAAAAATTTTTTTTTTTAATGAAAATGTAGGATCAGATAAATGTACCTTAATATGCTTCCTTTAATTTTATTAATTTTGAACTCGATATCTCAATAAGAGAAGAAATTGCATTGCAGGAGGAAAACACCGGTAAGATAGATCGGATAACTATGATGCAGGGCCTTAATCGTTCAAAATCTTTGGAAAGACTTTAAATATTAATTGTTTCCAGGAAACAACTTGACCACCTTGAGTACTGTAATTGCCGAGAAATTGACAACTTTGGATGCTTCGAATAACAAAATCAAACTCATCCATAAAGATGACCTTATTGGTCTTCCAGCTCTTGATCAGCTAACTATTAAATCGAATGGACTTAAAAGAATTCATCAACATTCCTTTAATCAACATGATCAGCTGACTTATCTGGACATCAGTGATAATAAACTCACGACCTGGAATGAACATCATTTGAGGACCAATTCAAGGTTACAGATTCTTTTGATGAATGATAATCCTGAACTGTATTCACTCCCGATCTTCAGGCCTAATAATCAGGAGTATGATACTTACAGGTGAGTTCATAAAAATATTTTCCAGCAACTTGTCCAACTTTTTCTTTTCACATCTAAATTTCTCATTTTACATTGCAAATATTCGAAGTAAAAATTTTTCGCTTTGCAGCCCCCTGCCTTTATTTTCAGAAAGAAAAAAAAATTGTAAATATTAGTGTATAGTGTATACAGTGGAAAAGTATTTTAATTATTTGTCGATTAAAATGAGTAAATTGAATTTTGAAGGTAAATTACGTAATATTTTTTCCATTTATTTTTTGCCCTCCTCTGTCCATGTAATAAGTAGTAAAAAAAAACCATTAGCTCGCTCACCCCTTACTTTATGTTACATAATTTCATCAAATTTTTGGTCACTTTTTCATGAAGAAAAATGTAGCTACTTATATCCATCAAAACATATATGTGGTATTCTTTGAAAGCTTGGAATTCCCTTGCAATATAGTTTTAATCTGTTTAGGTCTTCTGAAATCCGTAGAAACCTCACAAGTCTTTTAAAATCCATTAAAATTTCGAAATAATTTGAAATACATTGAAATCTTTTAAAATCCCTAAAAACTAGGTTTCATAACCTGTGAAACTCCTTAAAATCACGTTTAATTTTATTTATAACTTGAAGTTCTCTAGAAATCTGTTCAATCCCAGCATGGATTTCCTTTAAATCCTATGAATTCAATACCCTCAAGTTTTTTAGAAATCTTTTCAAATTATTTTAAATACTTTAAAATACCTAGCACGGAGTAATATAAGGAGTCCGAACATTAAGTACCACGTTCGTAAAAACCGTTTGGCTTTTTGCGGTTATTCCACGAGTGAAGGTGGTACTTAATGTGCATTTTTTATTGACATTCCGGCAAAGTGTATTCGGACTCCTTATACTATTACTCCGTGATACGTATAGTAATATTTCCAAATTATTTGAAACACCTTGGAATCTCTTGAAATCTTTAAGATCCTTTCAAACCCTTAGAAATCTTTAAAATACCCTCAACATTTCTTAAAATCTTTTGATATGATTTACATTTTCTGATAATAATCGAAACTGATGAAACAATTGTTTAAATCTCGCAAAATCTTTCAAATTACTCAAAATACTTAGAAATCATATTGAACTCTTTAAATTCTATTAATATTTCCACATTTTTTAAAATCCCTTGAAATCGGAAAAATCTTGTGAAATTCCATGAAACATGATAATATTGTTTAACCCCCCCCCCCCCCTTTTAGCATGTATTATATCGTAACATTTTTACTCTCTCCCTCTAAAAACTGTTACGTAATTTATGAATCGCTCCTTAATGAAAGCCATATTAACTAATTTTTTTTGCAGTATATATCGGTTTGAATGTGCCAACTGCGGTCTCTACTATCTCACGGAAGGGACTTTCGACGCGATGCCAGCCTTAACAAGTTTGAACCTTGCTAGAAATCATCTGCCAGGACTTCCAGCCAATTTATTCAAATCCCTCTCTTCTCTCATTGAACTCGACCTTTCTGACAACCGTATCAAGAACATTGACAACAACGTATTCCATGGGGCCTCAACTTTATCCAAACTCAACCTCGCTGGAAATCTCTTGGTTTCACTTCAAGTTACTCCATTCCTTGCTACACCAAATCTCTCTAAACTCGATGTCAGCAGATGTTCACTCGAGAGAGTTTGGAGCGAAGCCAGAATACCACTTAAGAGTCTTCGGTAAGAGAAAACTTTTGAGATGATTTTAATTTTCAATGAGGTCCTAAAATTTCTTAAATTTCGGAAAATTTTTTATTTTGAATTAATTTTTTTTTATATTTGCAATAATAATTCAAAATTTTTGTACACCCCCCTGGTTAGATGAAAACATCCATGCGAAATTATACGTGGAATTTCGAGAGAATTAAGGAATTACACGTGGAATTATAGTCAAAATACGGTTTGAAATTTGGAACATTTTATGTTGAACTCCACGTGAATTTCCACACAATTGAAGGAAACCACATACCTCTACACTCTTTTGAAATTCCTCAAAATCACTTAAAATCTTTTCGAAGATCTTAAAATAACATAAAATATCTTTTTAATCAAAGCTTTTGGAATTTCGAATAATCTTAAAATCCCTAGAAATCCCTTAAAATTTACAGAAATCGCTTAAAATCACCTAAAATCCCCTTATTCCTCTTAAAATCTTTTGAAATTCCCTCACATCTTTAGAAACTCCTGTAAAATCTCTTATAATCCCTCCAACAATCCCTGAACGCTTTCCATATCGAGTTTTAACTTTTAAAAGTCTAAAATTATTTTTTCTTCAATATGATAATTTTTAGTTTAAATAAGTTCAATTTGATACATTCTGCATAAGTAAATTTTTTCATTTTATTTCGGATTACAGACTTTCAAAGCTGGAATACACGAAAGTGTGTTGTATTGCACAAAGTTGTAGGTTCTGTTTTAAATAACAGAAATGATTGATTCAAAATGAAAATTTCCTTCCTAACAAGCTTCATTAGTAATTATTATTTTTGCAGATTCCTGTCGGTTCGTGGAAACCGTCTTCAGCGAATCACGGTGGAGGAATTGAGAGCAACCCCGAAAATTTCTGGATTCGATATATCCCAAAATCCCTTGAACTGTGATCAAGATTTCAACGAAGCTGTACAATGGCTGATTGATCATGGAGTTACTCCCATCGAAACCCTGAAGTACATCAGTAATTATGCTATGGGCGAAGATTACAATGAATCAGAAGGTGGCAATCAGTGGCCCGATTTGGCGAAGCTTGTTTGCGACAACGCCGATTTTGGACCACCACCCAGACCTGTACCACACAAGCCTATGGTCTACGAAGTTATGAAAAATGATTTGTCTGATGATATGCCGGTATGTTCGATTTTATTACTCTACCAGCAGAAATTATCTCAGCGTTGACCGAGATTTTAAGAGAGATTTCAAATGACTTTAAGGCCATGTAGAACTCACGTAGATATATTTCAGGTTTTCAGCAGCACATTAAAACGTTAAGAATTTAAATTGATTGTTCATAGCAGATAAACGCAAAGGAAACGATAAGGAACGTTTATCTGGTGGCTAAAATGCATTTTCTCTAGTTTTTTTTTAAGTAAGGTGCCTGAAAAAATAAAGCTGGTACGGAAGGAATCACATAAGTAATACATGGCTCGCTTTCGTCTCGTTTCTTTCTTTTGTTCTTGTCTCGCTCTCCCTTTTTCTCGTTTTGTTTTGTCCCGTCTCGGTCTCTCTAGCCGATAGAGCTGTTCTTCGAAAAATGGAAAAGCTGACGCGCTTTGGCTAAATTAGCGTTCTTAAATAAACTGTTAAATTGCAAATGTTATAACTTTGTTTCTCAACAAATTTATTGTCTTTTCCTTTTTTTCTCAGGATGTATTTTGAAAATTATAAAAATACGGTCTATGATATCATTCATCAACAAAATTTGAAGCTTAGATTCTGATTACTGATTATAATATTCTGATTCTTGAAATTTTGGAACATGATTTTGTATTTTTTTCTAATCTCTAGACGAGAAAGCAATTGCATTTTATGAAAGATTTAACTTTTTTATAACAAAGCCCAGCCTTTAATTCCTTGAGTACTCAAGGGCGTGATGCAAAAAAGATAAAGAAAAGTTTAGGCCAATATATTCTCCTATTGTTGTTGAAAACCGGATTAGCTGTTTGAAAATGGCACTAATTATGTGGATGTGCCGAATTTAAAAGCTCTCTTAAAAATTATTTTCTTTGTCAAACTGATTAAGACAGTATATGAAGTTTACGAAATTGGTTGAAATTTTAGAAATATAGAAGGATTTCACGGTATTTCTAGGAATTTTAACCAATTTATTGGCATTTTTAGCAATTTTAAGGAATTTCACTACATAGTTAATGTTATTTTATGGAACCTAAAGAAATTAAAGGGATTTTACGAAATTTGCTCGGATTTTCATGTATTTTAAGGCCATTGAATAAACGAACTCTGAATTTTTCTGGCGACACCAATGCACACTGGCACAGCAGACAATATGGCAGCGCGGCAATTAAATTTCAATTTTACGTCGGGAATCTTATGATTATACACAACTCCGGAATTTGTAAAAAAAATAGGCTACGTTCCCGGAATTTTGTAACTTCCATGGTTGAAAAGGTCAACATAACACCATGCGGGAAAATGATATGTCACAGCGCGGGAAATGGCAGAGTAGTACAAATTTTCGGTTGGAAACATGTGTGGCGCTACAGTGAACGTCCCGAGTAAAAATGTTTCGACTAGATTTCGACTTGAGACATTAATGTCTTGCTCAGTCTCATAACTTAGTCGAAACCCTTGCTGACCTTTTTTAATAGCTTTGAGAAAAATAAAATATACCTGCCGCCTTGGCAATAAACTCCTGGAAGACCTTCGTACACACTTTACTGAGATTTTTGCAATATACTTTATGCGCTAGGTTAGCCGTGGGGTTTAGTTGTTAGAGATAAGTTGCGTTAGATGCGTTTGTAGGTGGATCGAATCCCGGCCGCTGCAGAGTTTTCTAAATTTTGGCCAATTGTAGGGAGTTTCGCCAACGGTCGGTAAAAAAGGTTTCTCAACGATTTATCTTTTTT
>JAUESI010020380.1:0-10560 GCA_032275145.1 Synergus laeviventris | reverse complement strand
AGCCCTTAATTAGCCCTTAATTATAGAGTAGGTCCCAACTCGATTTGATAAAGTGGCGGTGCTAGCTTCAGAGACCTGGAAGGGATGCGCGAGATACATTTTCTTAGTTGTCGCGTTCGTCTGCATCCCTCCTCTGTTACGCTAACGGGTTAAGTGGAAAATGCCTTCGTCGTGCGGTCGTAGGCCGTAAGTTTGTCTTTTTCCCGGCAAAGGTTTTTCCACTTAGCTTATTCTTAATAGTCCTAAACTATACCTTGTTATTTTAAGCCCTAAAAATATATTTATTTTATTTATTTAAATTTAATTTAAAGTTAGCAATGTCGTCTTCTCTATGCGCCTGCGCGTATATCAGAATTAATTAAGAAGAATTGATTAATTAATTAATTAATTAATTAATTAATTAATTAATTTTAAGAGATTTTTAAGAAAGTTAAGGAAATTCAACGGACTTTAAGGTATTTTAAAGATCTTTATGGAATTTTAAAGGATTTTAAGAAGCTTGTAGGAGTTTTAAGAAAGTTTTTCCTTTTTAAGTGATTTTCAGGAATTTTAATGAGCCTCGTAGAATTGTAACAAATTTCAAAAGACATTTTTTATTTTTAAAATTTTTTGAGAAATTTTGAACGATTTCATGGAATGATAAGAAATTTTAAATTGATTTTAAATATTTTTGTGGAATTTTAAGAAATTTCAGTGAATTTTAAGGGTATATGGTAATTACCATATATCCTTACAAAGAGGTGTTTCTAGGAGTTTTTTTTAGAGATTTTGATGGATTTTTAATAATAAATATTATCCCAGAATTTTTAAGAATTAAAAAATTTTTCTGGAAATTTTGAAGAGATTTCAGCGAATCTTAAGGGATTTTAACTGATATTTTTAAGTGTGTCATGTAATTTTAAAGGATTTGAAAAGATTTTTACATTTTTAGAAACTTCCATATACATTTTAAGAGATTTCTAAAGGATTTGATGGAGTTTCAGAATATTTAAAGTGATATTATCCAACATTTTTGAAAATTGTCAGGGAAATTGAAAAATGGAATCATGTGACCACCCTGAATATTCATAATTATGTAAATCCTTGGTCAAGAGCGGAATATTTTTTATCTTTACGCTTCTTAATGAGAATTTAGGCAAATAGGTAAAAACAGCTCACAATAAACATAACAACCGGTCAGACTTGTAAGTTGAAGTGTTTTTTAATGATTGTTTATAAGTTCTCTTAAATTTAGTTATATCATTTTTTACATTTTTTCTTTTTCTTTCTGAAAATTCTGCTAAAAATTAGCCCAGGACGAAGTCACGTTATCAATTTTATTTTATTGCATAAAAATAAAAAAACGTCGAATCTTAATGTCTTACAAACATATCAATAACTTTCCGAATTTAAAGCAAAAATTTTGAACTTTCGTTAAGAACTATTGTGGTTATAATTATTTAAGTTTCCTTATATAATAAAAATTTTCGGTAACATTATTTTTATTCGATCATTGCAAAATAGATGAACTAAAAATTTTCTGACCGGTAGTGTAATAAAGAAGAGTAAAAAATGTAAAAACGGCAGATAATCAATGACTATATGGATTAGGTTTGCTTCACTGAATAAGTCGATGTGTAAATCGATCTGTGCGTGAAACTGTCTTCATTTAAATTACGGCGGCATGCAGCCAAGGATTGCAGGCGACGCGACGTGCTGATTATTAACTTACAGAGAGGGAAATTAGAAAAAATGGAACAGTCTCTTAACAACACGGTGGCACAGTTCCCACGCCAGGCAGCCTAAGGCTATAGGCACCTCGCGGTCTTTGTGATCGCAAAAATATCTCTCATTACGGAATATCGAATGCGCAATTCGATGATGGGCGCTGCTTCTATTCAGTTTCCGCGCATGTAAATAGGCTCACGATTGGCCGATCGTGATAGATCCTGACGAAGGTATCGATGTTGTCCCTTAATGTCGGCTTAATAGTTGCAATAGCAGTTCAATCTAACAATGTATAATGATTGTCTGAATAAGTCGAAGAAATTTCGAACTCTACCATCAATCATCACAGTATACTACTATTGTCATTAAAAAAGTAGAACTCAATCAAATTCAACAAAATTTAAGGTGAAATCAAAATCTAATCAATTCAACAATTCAAGAGAAATTTAAGCAATTTTTTGGTGAACTTATAGAAGATATTAAAATGAATTCAAGGTGTGAAGTGAAGAGCAGCTTCGACACAATATTTAAAGAATTTAAACCGATCGATTTTTACAAAATTTCTCGTGCAATTATAACAATGTTTGAAAATATTCTGAATGATTTTGAAGAATTTCAAGGAAATTGAATAAGGGCTTTCAAAGGATTCAAAAAGTTTCTAAGAAATTTTAATTGATTTAAAAGAACCGTACAGTATTTCAAGATACTTCATGTGATTGTAAGGAATTGCAAGGAATTCTTAAAAAATCAAGAGTTTCAGTATTATCATATAAGTTTTCGAGACGCTTTTTAATCATTTTTTTAGCAGTTCAAGGGATTTAGAGGATTTAAAAATACCTTAAGTTGTGATAGTATAACGCATAATCTATAGGAAGGAATGCATATGTCCTAGTATAGATGCATTCTAGGAAAAACAACTTTCCCTTAAAACAGGATGTGGATGTCCTTTTGACAACTTTTGTCCACTTTTCCAATCGATATATCCACCAGCTTCCTAAGTTCATATTTCCTGGTGAATACAAGGACTTCCGTCTTGTTCGCTTGACAGGATTCTAGGTACAGCTTGACAGTCCTGTCAACTCATGCTGAGAATTCTATTGCTCAGCGTCGACACTATCCATCAAATTATCGCTATCGGCAGTTCATACTTCTCTGCTCCCTGCCGTATACGTATAGCAGCTTTTGAGGTTCGACTGAAAGCCCCTACAATATCCAGAATGGCGCCTACCCCTTCGCCAAGAGCAGCTCTGCTATGAAGTTGATCGTTGATAAAAGATCAGTATCAAATGATCTGCCTATGAGATAGGCTTGCTGTTCCTCATGAAAAGGTAGACTTTTCAGCGGACCCGCCCTCAGAAATTTGTCAACCAGCCTCTCCAAAAAGTCTTGAGAAGAAAGGATTTCAGACTGATGTGTCTGTAATCCTTCAATTTCGTATATCCTCTTTTTCCTGCTTTAGGAATAAAGACAACCCTGGTTTTTCGCCACGCCTCAAGAGTATGTCCGACCTCTATGCAGCCCCTAAAAATTCCCACCATAATCCCTAGGACCACCCCTAAGCTTTCTTTGAAGATCACCGCTAATATACCATCCAGCCACGGAGCCTTGTAAGAATCAAAGGACTCAATTTCTAATCTGACCTTCTCTGCTTTAACTACCTCTGCTGCCAAGCTCCAGGATATCTCTCCCTCCCTATGGCGGGTAGACTCCCTCGCCTCTTGAAGATCAGAAAAATCCGGAAAGTTGTTTCTCATTAGCAACTCGGGAGTTTCCTTCGGAGATTGATGAAATTCTCCGTTCTCTTCTTCTAGATATCGAAGCACTTCTCCCCGAGCACCTGCTAGAATTGTATCCAATTTCGACGTATCTGAGACTGCATTCGTTTGAGAGCATAGTTCTCTCTACGACTCCCTCCGAGTCTCCTTGATTAATTATTTCTGGCGGCCCTGGCTACGCACGGATTACCAACAGAATTTACTAGACTTTAACACATTTCAAGTGATTTTAATGATTTTCGAGAGACTGTAAAGGTTTTCAAAGTATTCTAAGGGATTTTAATGCATTTTAAAAGGTTTTATGGCAATTTAAGAGATTTAAAAAAAAATTCAAATAATTTCAAGATTATCAAGAGATTTCACGGTCATATACTTTTATTTTTAAGTTTTCATTATATATAGAATTTTGGTTTCAAAAAACAAAGAAGTTAAATTAAGTTAAATTAAATTAGAGTTCTGGTGAGGAATTAAGTTCAAATTAAAAGAAGAGAAAGTTTAATTATTGTAGGGGTGCGCGTTTGAACAAAAGAGCAAAGAGAGACCGGAAAGGGCGAATATGCCAGCGGATGTACATTCATAATATTTTCATTCATAATGTCAAAATTCTCCTTGTGTCAGAGAATGTAATTGCAGGAGTAAGTGTTGTCAATTTGTAACGAATGGGCGCGGTATTTTCTTAGAAGATTATAAAGGGAGTGGGTTTTCAACCTCTTTTAAATGCTTTCCCACTCGCCATACTCATCATCATCCCACTTCAACTTGACTCTATCCGCTGTATGAAAAATGTCAGAAAGCAATCCGACAAATCTTGAAAAACCTTTGCAATCATATACAATCGACTGCTCAATAAAATGAATTGTTTATAGCCACACTTCCGTCGTCTGTCTTTAATTACATAATTTCATTAATTGCATATATTACATTGTGTGTGTGTGTTTAGAAAGCATTCTACGCGTATTGATCATCGCCTGCCATGACACATATTATTTCACAGCCATGATCTAGAAATATGTATTATAAAAACATCTATATATGCTTTATTTTAATTTAATATAAATTTCAGTTAATATTATTTTTAAATAATTTAGCTATAATATAAAGATTTTAACGAGATTTCATAGGATTTTAAGTAATTTTAAGGCATTTACCGATATTTTGTAGGTTTTTAAGTGGATTTAAGGAATATGAAGTGTCTCTTTTTTTTTAATTTAAAGAAATTTCAGGATGTTTATTTGTAATTTAAGGAATTTCAAGGGACTTTACGTTGTTTTCTGAGATATTAAGTATTTTTGAGAGGTTTAAAAGGATTTTTATAATATTTATACCAGATATTAGAGATTTAGATCAATGAGTTATATGATGAGATTTTTTTCGTGGGATTTTAAATAAGGATTTTACGAAAGTTTTCGTCGTTTTAGTGAAACCTAAGGAATTTCAAGGGATTCGGCGAGATTTCATTGGATTTTCAATAATGCAAGGGATTAACGACATTTTTGGGGTTTTAAGTAATTTTAATGTTTTTAAAGATATTTTTGGGGATTTTCAATTTTAAGAAATTTCAAATGATTTTACTACATATACTCGTAGTGCAATTTTATAAAATTGATCAAACTTTGTAAAATTATGAAAGATTTCGCGCGATTTCATTGGATCTTCAAAATTTTTTTTTATTTATAAGAAATTTCAAAGAATATCAGAAATTTCACAAGATTTCGTGGGATTTTAAGGTGTTTTACGAAAATTTCAATGGATTTAAGTTTATTGGGATTTCCAGAAAAATTAAGTGATTTTACCAGACTTTATGGGATTTTATAGGTATTTTAAAGAATTTGAAGGGATTCATGGACTTTTTATGGGATATTAAGTAGTTTTAAATGAGTTTAAAACGAGTTCAAAAAATTTCAAGTGATTCCAAAATATTTCAAAATATTATTGAATATTTTAGGTTATTAAACTCCAATTCTTAGCTGTCATTATTATTTATAAGATGGCCGCCCTTTTTGGCGTTAAATTATTTCGCGCTTTTTTAAATTACATGAAAATCCTCAAAATCTTTTGAGTTTTTTAAAAATTACTTAAAAAGCTTTGGAATCTTTTAAAATCCTTTATCGTATTTTTAAACCACATTGAATTCCTTGAAATTCCCAAAAATCCCTTAAGATCACTTGAATTGTTTTGAAATTTCTTGAATTTTTTAAAAATCATTTACAATGATTTATATTCTTTAAAAACTTTTTAACGCCTATTTAGACTATATTAGATTCCTCGAACTGGCGTGAAATTCCTTAAAATCACTTAAAATTTCTTGAATTCGTTAAAAAATTGTGAAATCTTTGAAATCTTGTGAAATGCTTTGGAAATTCTTACATTCATTGGAATTTTTTAAATTATTTTGAAACTCTTTTAAATTAATTGCAATCTCTTGAAACTTCTTTTCTCACTACTCACTACCATATATATATTGAATTTCAATAACAAATTCAAGTAATGTGACACTTTTTAAATCGTCCAAAATCGCTCGAAATACACTAAATTCCTTTAAATCTGAAATTTCAATTTAAAAAATAAAACAAAATCTATATTTTTTGTTAAAAATAGTCGGTAAAAAGATTTAGATAAAAATTTTTTTCTTCGATTAAAATGTTCTTCTTAATATGCGGATAAAGAAGGTTTCAACTCAATTTACTCAATCATATATGAGAAATTTTTGCAGGAGGGTCAACGTTAATGAAAGGTATGTTATAATAATGTCAGAGCTGGTAATGAATACGAAAACACATCAGAGATATTTCACTACATATATCGTTTAGATATTTCTTTGTAGGGCGCAAAACAAAATTGAGGAATATATCTAAGAATATTTGTGAATATTTAGGAATACTTCTAAATATATCGCAATGTTTGGGAATAAAAAGTGTATCAATAATATCAAGAATTCTACTAGGAATATCTGAGTATATTGGAATGAACTTTAAGCTGCAAACGATCGAACGAACGGAATTAGTAAGATTATTATGTTATTTTTAATTGTTAACGATTCTCGCTTGGTTACTTCTATCAGAATTTCAGCCAAGGTTACTTGTGGACAATGCAGATATAAACAATTATGCGCATTACAAATTACGAAATTGTCTTCCTCTCAATTATTTAACATTCACATTGTGCATATAGAGACTATTATTATAAATATACTTTCGAATATTTTTTTAGAGACAGCGGATCTTCTTCTTGGTGTATAAGCAATTTTTGTAATATTATAAAAACTGATTACATTATTATTATATTATATTACTTATTCCAAGAAGAAGGTCCGCTATCTTTAAATATGCGAAAGTACTCATAATATTGGTCCTTATTTTTCGAGGAACCGGCTTAATAACGGAGGTATGAATACCGTTGCTTCTGAATTACATTTAGGTCTCCTTGTCTGCATTACGACACCGGTTTAATCAGAAACTTTTTTTTTTTTTAAGAAGTCACTCTTTGAGTTGTTTGACTTAAATTTGTTTTAAAATAAATACAAATCTTTGATTGTCGAAGCAAAGCGCACAAATTAATTGAAAAATATATTTATGGTAGAAATCAAGGGAAACAAAAGCCATGCACCTAATTACTCGAACAGAAGGTTAATTGCATATTTCACAAAGTCTATTGCCTTGAATTTTCCGAGACTCTCGATGTTTTTCTCCGACTACTACATATCTTTCGGGTCACTGGTACGTTCTTACATCATTAGATTTCGACCTTCGATATCGCCTCTACCTTGCCGTTAGTCACTTGGAAAAACGATCGATTTCTTAAGAAAATTACAATAACTTTAGTAATATAATTTAGAATATAATTTCAATTAGTAAAAATCCATGCGCTCGGTTCATTTCTTTCTGCGTATTAAATTTTTTTATACTCGTATGATTCATTTCAATATGTAGAAACATCTGTCTTTCAAATTTTATTATGGCTTTTTAAAATTTCGATTCGATTTTCAATAATCTTGAGAAATCAAGGAAATCAAAAAAGACTAATGGATTTCAAGAATTGTAATTTTTAGGGATTTCATATTGATTTCAAGTTCTTTAAAAAGAGTTAGAGGCTATTACCGGTGATAGAAAAATATATTATCAGAATTACAATTATTTTGAGGGATTGCCAAACAGTCTGAAATTTTTTAACCTCCTAAGATTTTTTGGAAATACTCTAAATGTTTTGAAGTATATTGAAATTTTTGTTTTCAACTCCTTGAAATTTCATTGAATACAAGTTTTTATGGCCACACTTTTATGGTTATTTTGTAGAGGAAATGGTTATCAGTTTTAATTTTTATGTTCAGTTTAGTTCAGAGTTAGGTTCATAAAGCCGAGGTAGTCCGGATGAGGGAGGACTCGGTGGCTACATCGAATTTCAAGATTTTTAATATTTCAAAAGATTTCTTGACATATCAAAGGATTTCAAAAAATTTCGAAAAATTTTAAGAGATTTCAAGATTTAAAAAATTACGCCACATTTTAAGTAATTGTGAGGAATTTCAAAGGGATTTATGAGATTTAAATTTTTTTAAAGAATTGTAAATAATAACAAGTGACTATAATGAATTTCACATAATTTTAAAGAATTTAAAATCAAAGAGTTCAAGGATTTTCAAAAGGTTACATAAGATTTCAAAGATTTTAGCACATCACAATATTTCAAACGTTTTAAAAAATTTCAAGGGATTTCAACAAATTCAAAAGAGTTCAATGATTTTCAATAGATGTAACATAATTTTGTAGAATTTCGAGGAATTTCAAAGATGTGTTGCTTCAGACGATTTCAAAAGATTTTAAAGAATTTGAAAATATTTTCAAAAATTCAAAAGAGTTCAAAGATTTCCAAAAATACAGAAGAGTTTAAAGATTTCAAAGATATCAAGTCATTATTTTAAGTGATTTAAAAGTATTTCAAAGTATGTAAAAAGATTTTGAGATATTTGGAAGATTTCAAAGTGTTTCCCCAGGATTTCAAAGATTTTAATACATTTTAAGCGATTGTAAAAAATTTCAAAAGATTTCATGAGCAAATGTACATCAGAAATCTCAAATTTCTTCATTATTTTAAAAAATATTTTAAAACTCTTTGTAATCCCAAAGATGCCAAAAAATGACAAAAAATGAATGACTGAATGAATCTATCATACTCTATTATTATTATTATTATTATTATTCTTAATTATTTTTTTATCACACGATAAAAACTGATCGACGTTTTCTATAATGTTAATCTCTGGTTAGAATATAAATAATTTATAAAGTGAAACAACAGTGACTGCACCTTCTCATTTCTTGAAGGGACTAGAACAGTGGCAGCTTCTCACAGAAGTTTCGGTATGATTGTTGCAGTCGAACAAACGTTAAAGGTCGAACGAGACGAAATCTCGTATCTTCGGTCTCCTTGGAAGCAAATCAAATACTTCGATCTATGTGTCAACCAATTACCAATGGCAAGAGATTCAATGTCAATTGAAGGAAGGTGGCTCTATTGCCATACCACTATTTACTATAACTGCACCTCGTGTGAACCTATAAAGATGTCCGCTCCCAGTATGAGTCGACTTGTATGGCCTTTTTACACCCATTCATACTAGAATTGACTCCTCCCATATGTACATGTTGCAACATTTTTACCTAAAGTATTTTTTTTAAATCACAATTATATGATTTATTTCCAGATAAGCATATTACATTCTCTTCAGAGAATGTATTATATTTGTGTAAAATTTCACCCCCCACCCCATTTATTGACAAAGTCCACGTTTTGTGTGTGTGTCTGTGTGTGTGTAGGTCTGTAGATTTTTATTTTGTAAGCACGATAACTTTCGAAAGAATTGACAGATTGGATTAGCCTTTGGTATGTTATATTTTTTTAGTGTCCTAAAATGAAGGTCAAGTTCGTTAGCCAGCCATTTTGGATACAAATTTAAAAATTTAGAGCGTTTTGAAAATTTTTGAAATACATTTTTTTTTAATTTACAAATTCTATCTATTGATTTTAGTAGTACTCAAAAATTCGGACAATTTATTCTTATGACTTTATTCGATAAAAAAAAAATTGTCAGACTTACCTATAACATTTCGAAAATTCAAAAAAAAAGATCGAATATTAAAATTTTAAGCCAAATAACACACGCTATGAAAAAAAATTGAGAGATAACAAATTTTGCTTTTTCAACGAAGTAAAAGATGAACGAAACCATGTTTTTTAAATTTTCTTGAAAAGGCGAAAATTCAAATTTTGAGCCAAACAAGCTCAAATGAGCTCTAATGAGATTGTCTTCCTTAAGATCGATAGAACCTTAAGTTAATTAGTTTATTCTTCATTTAAAACTAAACTAATTATAATACAAGCATATAGCAGTGATAAAGTTTGCTAAGCGAATATAATCGCGAGAAGCGTGCAACACGGAGCGCGAAGCGGGACATGTCATGAGAATGTGTATGCTAAACGGGCCGATTTTTTTTATTTAACAATAATTTCTTCGAATAAACAAACTCTTTATTCTAAAGAAAATAAAATTATATTTTGAATCAAATTTCATAAAAAGAACAATTTTATAAATTATTTACATACAAAATGTGCTTTCGAAAGGTAGGCTGGATTAGGGTTAGAGGAAAGGAATTTGGAAAAGTGTGGATGATGAGAAGGAATTTGGTAAAGGGGTTTGGAACAGTGATTAGGAACAGGGTTGAAAAATAAACCGGACAAAAGTACTTTGTAAAAGGAGGTTGAAAAATATAGTAGGAAAAGGAATTGAGAAAAGGGGTTGAAGAAATAAAACGGGGAACGAGATGAAAAAAATCATTTGAAAAAGGGAGTCACGGAAAAGGGTTTGATAAGATGATGAGAAAAAGGATTTTGTGAAAAGGGGTAGGAAAAGTTGGAAAACGGCGTAGGAAAAAGGTTTGAAAATATCGGTTGGGAAAAAGAGGTGTTCTAAAAAAAACGGAGATGGAAAAGAGATCTGAAAAAGAGGGTTACAAAACGAGATTGGGTAAAGGGGTTGTGCAAAGATGATGGGAAAATGGAAAATAAAATAGGGGGTTGGGAG
>JAUESI010020379.1:0-10565 GCA_032275145.1 Synergus laeviventris | reverse complement strand
CATGATTAAAGTCTCGATTAAAAAATAATCATGATTAACTAATCATGAGTTTAATTAGAGTTGGTGAAATCGGCCCTTAGAATATAATCCACAAACATTCTCATATCTTTGTATTCAGTCGAACAGAAGAACAGCAAACTTAACATATGCTATTATACAAATGATATGCATTAATTAGTTTATATGTTTGCTAATAAAATGAATAGATATATGTATGTATGTGTATAGATGTTACACATATGCATATATATGTTAATATTTTAGATATATGGTAAGAAATCATAACTTAAGAATATAATAAAAGGGGAAAAAAGAAGGAGTAAGGATCAATATTCAATATATCAAGGGAACGAGGGATTCTCTTCATTATTCATAATTTTAATGCATATACTTGAATCATAATTCTTGGAATGAACGTGCCATGATACAGATTAGTAGCGCACGTGCGATTTGCAAAAATCACTCTCATTTGTAGGAAATTATCTACTATACAAACTCCAGACTGGCCCCTAATGGTTGTCTGTTGATTCCAATCAGTTAAGCTATTAACAGTGTCTTATAACCGAAGCACCATACTAGGAAAGGCGTCCTTTGAAGCATCGACAATCGCGGTTATTGGGTTAGTAAAAAACGAGGCTCAATTGACGATGCAAAGCGCCCTTTAAAGCATCGACGATCGTCATGAATTCACGTTAATGTATATGTGTAGTGAACAAAGTCCCTTCGACTAAACGCTAGTACGGTCATCTTATAAGCCAATTCCGAATAAATTTCTGTTTTGTTAACGTTCGGGAAAGAACTTACGAGTGGATGCGATCTCCGTTACGGTTCTTGTGTTGCTCGGCCAGTAAGTAGTATACCACCTGAAGTGTCATTCCTGACTGTAGCAATTCAACTCTGCGCGAGGATCTTGCCAGCCAAGGAATAGGATTGTAGTGGAAATCTTCACTGGACATAACAATCTAGGGAAACATAGGCACTTTATGGATAAATCTTTAACACCGACATGCTCTGCTCGAACAGGCGGATTTTTCACCGGGTAAGGCAAGGGAACTGGCGGCCTGTCAAATTCTGGCCTTCTATAAGACTGGTCAATATCGACAGCAACCTTGAGTTGACTAAGCAGATGGGATGAAGTACAAAGGCCTAATGGCTAGGTGCTCTGAAAAGCGAGGTAGCATTGATATTAGTATAGTATAGTTATTTAGTATTTAAAACTTTACTATATGGTTTAAAGCTTGATTTCGGTACGGTTCAGTTTGTATCCTTCGTACGGTTGACCTGGTAAGGTACAATCGGTTGGGCAAGGTAGGAGATGTCAGTTAGGTACCCAGGTTGGACCAAGGTTAAGTTGGTTATTAGCTGAAGCAACCTTTAGCTCGATGCCCGGCCACAGTTGAGCCATGGGTCGTATATCGATTGGGCCTCAACGCGGTTACGAACTGTCGCTCTGTGCCTGGCGAATCGTTGCTCTCACTGCGCAAATCAATCAGAATTCACTACGGCTACCCGGCAATTTGTGTTCCCCAGCTGTTCGTTCAGTTAGTCGGGCTTGCCTTCGCTATCATAGGTGCGCAAGGTGATAGAGAGCAGTGATCCCAGATTTGAAACGAGTTACCTTCGACACAATCACAGCTCGGAATACGAGTAAAAAAAGTGGAGGGCTCTACTATAATTGCACGATTGGCATATATAGATAGAGCATATATAGATCGGAAAATTTCGGCGATGTCTATTTATATTTTTTTCCCCTCGAACCCCTAGATCCTCTTATGAAATAAATTCGAAAATTGGCGGTTTTAATATTTTGTTCCAACCACCTGGTGCATGACCCAGCACACCCCGGTCAACGATTCCAATTTTATTATAATCTATGAAATTAATATTCTAGAGAGGCAGTATTGTTAAGAAAATTACTGATGAATATCGGATATCCTTGAGCAGAAGCGACTGTAACTTTCGTGGACAATCAGAGTGCGATTAAACTTGTTAGAAATCCTGAGTTTCACAAATGCACGAAGCACATAGATATCCGGTACTACTACATTGGTGAAAAGGTCGAAGCTAAAGAAATCAAATTCGAATATGTTCTTACAGAGCAGCAAAACGCTGATACATTTACAAAAGATTTTCCAAGAGACCGTTTTGGTATGTTATGTCAAAGTATGGGTATAAATCCACGCTTTCATGCTTAAACAGTGGAAGTGTGAAAGTGGTTCAATGCGTGATTCGTTATTGGTATTTCCCGCGTTCTCCTACAAGAAAAGAGGGCATGCATGCAACAGCGAGTTCTCTCTGTAGCCAGTAGCTTGCTAATTCCTGTAAAGGCAAGTCGTTTGAAATAAATGTTCCAAGTTCAGTATTTCGGCGATATTCATTTTATTCTCGCAAGGAAGAATCAACCTGTCTCCTTTCTCACAAATAATAGGTTTAAGAAAAAAGAATACTGTATGGAATTGGGATGCAATGCAGGAACGGCCTTCTATAAAATAAAACAATTTCTCTCAAAAAAACTTAAAAAAGAAATGCTTGAAAGAATACATTATAATCATCTTGGCATAGGAAAACGATAAAATAGAGTTCTTGAGATTTTTTTTGGCCTCAAATGAACAGAAAAATAGAAGATATAATACAAAATTATAACGTATGTAAAATTTACCAAAGATCTAATATAACAAACGACCTTTAGGTGTTGTTTTTTGTTTCGATCGATACTCTGAGAAGAATCAAGAAGGCGAAATTTTTGGCCATTTTCGAGAAACATGCATTTCAAGAATTTCTTGCAGATGGTCATAACGTTGGCGTAAAAGTATTTCCAAGCGGTCGATAAACTCACCTGGTAGAGTGCTTGGCTGGTTATCGCAAGTTTTCGCATTCGATTCTCCCTGCCTGCAATTTTTTTTGTTATTCATGTAAAAGTGCTTATTTATTCCAGTTTTGAATAATAATTAATAAAATGATTACATTTAATGATTATTTAATCAGTTCATTTAATGAAAGCTGTGTTTATCATATCTTTATTCTCTTTCGCTTGAAAAGTTGTATTTCTAGTATTTATATTATTAAATTAAATTAGGAACAAAGGGTTTATTGCAGAATAACAAATTTGTTAAAAATGAGATATCCACCGCTTTGAAATACTTTTACGTCAGCGCTATAATCATCCGCAAGCAATTCTTTAAATGCATTTTTCTCGAAAATCGCCAAAAATTGCGCCTTCTTGATTTTTCTCACAAAACTTCTAGTAAATACCTGCCGTTAAGAAGAGTATCGATAAAAAAAAACAGAACACCTAAAGGACCCCTAGTAAGAAAACCAATGATTGAAAGAGGTATACTAGGGTTAGGGTTAGATTTATTTAATTTAAAAAATTCAGCATGGTTACTTTTGATTAACTACTTTAGGAAGTATGTGCAATTTGAAAAACTTGCAGAGCACATCGTGTTCAGCGATAATATCTGCACCAAAATTCTTATATGCGCGTTTTGGTATACTCAAAAAAGTATATTTTGTCAACGGTACTCACTTTGATAGCGTAGAAATGCGGAAATCGGGATATCGAAGTAAAAACCTCTATTCCTAGATACCCGCAATCGAACAGAATGGTAAAACAACGCATTATTATATTTTATTATTATTATTATTTTTATAATTCTCAGAGGGCAGCACCATACTTTTCAGAACACCTAGCGATTAGGCCTTTGTACTCTATTCCCTCAGCATAATTAAGGATAGCTCTTAGTGCCGCGCTGGGGGACTCCTCCTTACAGAGCATATAACCCTGAGGATAACTGCTTGCACCCTGTCTAGTTGGTCATAGGCAGTCTTACGTAATTGTCCACTTCCACCAGACAAGTGCCGCGAACTTTAGTCTGAGCACTATGATGTCTCGATAGATCCAACATCAGTTGTTGTAGGCCGAGTCCCCATTTCGCTACAATAGCTCCTTAACACTGCCAGAAAGTAACCCGGCACTTCTTATATTTTGGTAGTAGATGGCTATGCCAGTTGAGTTTCTTATCCAGTATGACTCCTAGATATTTGACTTCCTCGGTATAGGGCACCACCACATTTCCAATCGATATATCCACCAGTCTTCTAAGTTTATATTTTCTAGTGAATACAACAACTTCCTTCTTGTGTGGTTTAAAATTGAGGCCCTTTCCCTCACACGATTAAGGGTCTTTCTCAGAGCTCTTTGTATGATATCTCTGAGTTTTCCTTCTTACATGCCTTTGGTCAGCAGGCAGATATCATCATCCTTCAGATACGCTGCCCTCTACTCGACAATCCTATCAACTCGTGCTGAGAACTCTATTTCCCAGCGTCGACATTATGCACAGGATAATCGCTATCAGTACTCCATGCTCCTCTGCTCCCTGCCGTGTAGCCGCCCTTGAGATTCGACTGAACGCTTCATAATATCCAGAAAGGCGCCTATACAGACATCCTTCGAAACCAGCTGATCTTCTATGAAGTTGTTCCTTGATAGAAGAGCCGTATCAACTGATCTGTCTATGTTATAGGCGTGCTATTCCTCATGAAAAGGTATACTTTTCAGTGGACGTGCCCTCAGAAGTTTGTCGACCAGTCTCTCAATTGTCTTGAGAAGTAAGGATGTCAGGCTTTCGTATATATATATATTTTCGTATATATGAGGATATACTTTCGAATATCCTCATCTTCCTACTTTAGGAATAAAGACAGCCCTGGTTGTTCTTAAAGCTTCAGGAGTATGTCCGACCGCTTTTCAGTCCCTAAATATTCTCACTAGAGTCCCTTAGCACAACACCCAGGCTATCCTTGAGTATCACCGGATATATACCATCCGGCCCCGCAGCCTTGTAAGGATGAAAGGACTCAATCGCTAATCTGACCTTCTCTGCTTTAACTACCTTTGCTGTCTTGCTCTTCTTGAATACCGAAATACACCTATTTCAAATCTGAAAAAAGTCACCTAATGAATTAAAGTTTGGTCGTAAAGCTAGAGTCTTGTAACACAGTGACTACTGAGGACCCTCTTAATCCCGCAATTATCAACCGGCAGAGAGTTACGATTGTCGTAATTAACTGATCGCTTCCGAACCTGGAAAGCCGGCTGCAGTTTCGCCGACTCCTGAGAACTTTTCAGTCTTGAGTCTTTTCTGGTCCTTGAGAGTCTCTGGATTATGCTCGCTCTAGTCCTACGTATCACTCGATTTGGTCGGTGTGTCTCGAGTGACTTGCACGTTGCTGGAGTGCAAAAGTTTGTCATTATTTCTGTGTTGAAGTGGAGTATTCCTGACACCACAGCATCCCGCCCCAGCTGTATCCCTGTTCATTGGACGAGTTTTCCATCGAAATTATCGGCCTGAGCCAGTTCTATGAATTTTAACTTCGGAATAAATGTTTATTGAGACTTACGCCTGACACACTTCTTTCGCCCTGCTCTCTTGTTTCCCTTCATGCCCTTTCTTGGTTAACGCACCTCTTACAGTCTTTTATCATCCCAGTAGAGAGTGAAAACATGTCAAGAACCCTAAACACTAAACAAAAATTAAAAAATAGACGAAACTATCAAAAGAAATATTATAATAGAATAGCACGTGATTAAGAACTACTAAACATAAACGAAAATTTATTCATTCAAAAAGAACCGCAAAAAGAAATAAAACCAGCGATTGTAACCAACGTTTGTGCCCCTACATCATATGAAGTTGAATTTAAAAATGGAGGTAAGATTAAACGTATCCGTAAACTTATTCATAAATGTAACAGTATTGTTAGTTTGAGTTAAAGCGATCTCTCAGAAATGAATGATTTAGGTAACAAAATAAGTGCACTGTTAAGTAAAAAAAATCTTGTACAAACCTCTGTATTATCTACTTTAACAAAACAAAATAATTTATCGACTCGTTTAGGAAGAATGAAAAATGCATCTGCGAGATTATGTTACCAACTAGATAAGCGGAACAGATATAATCCATGTATTAATTTTTTATTGTAAAAGAAAGGGATGTCATATATTGTACTTTGTATTTTTGTGTTGGCAGCTTTGATCTTACTATAGTTACTTAACATCTAGAAATTTACTATATGGTTTAACATAAATCTAGATTCCATGATGGCCTCCGACAGACAGCACGTGTCTTGAACGTTTACTTACTTATTTTAATATGGTAATTAAATTTTATAATTAATGGTTGTGATCAACAGATCTCACAAATATAACAGTGTGATTAAAAAAAGTATCTAGAACAGCTTAAATGAGAATAACGCAATTCTTCCGCCGGCCGGAGCACTTATTCTAACCTGTTTAAAAAATTATTGTTTTAGAAGCAATAATCAATTTTTAAATTATCAGTTTCCTTAATTATAATTTATGCATTTAATGAGACTATTAGAAAGTAGACTCTTACCGATTGGGAGAAGTCGCTCAAATCTTGGGGCTGTGAGATTCAATCGAGTAGTTTCAATTCCTTGTCCATGGTTAGTTGCAGTTAATGGAGGACATACTGGACTAACTAGAGCTGGAAGTGTTTGATCCACTCTTGTATTATTTTGATTATTTGGCACTACAGAGGTTATAGAAACTAGTTTCTCCGTATATCCCGGAGCCTCCAAATTTACCATTACAGATGACTTACAGTTTTCATACCACGTACACGAGGATTGTTTTCTGGAATCCATTCTGAAATTTAATGGGTATAGAATTATACATATAATAATTTCAATTTCATTAGCAGGCATACTACGTTTATAGGTATTATAGAACATACAGCGAATGTCAAAATGATTTTGAATACTTTTACACCGTAGATACTGTAACGTAGTTACAGCGCCATGTTCCATATTTCGTGATCCTGAGAATCCCAACCTTGGCCGTGACTAGGACGGTGAGCACAGGCGCAGCTGAGCAAGCAGTGCTCTCACCCGCCCTATTCTCTCTCGAACCCTCTCCGAGTGCCTTTCGTAGTGACACGCGCTCCAGTTCGCCATTTATTCTCGCAGTGTTTTAACCTGCTTCCTCACGCCAATCTCCTCATCGCTGGTTTCCCCTTGTGGTGCCCCAGGATTACACGCCCGGATCTTGGCGCGTCATCACCGCCGAGCAGCGCCAGGACTACCATCGATGCCCTCGACCAGCACGATTCGCCTGATCATCGCCAAGGTAGGCCGGTTCTCTACGTTTCTCTCCTAGGAGAGCATTTTCCTGGTTGAATAAATACATTTTCATCCTAAATACCCGTGTTCTCATTGTTTTTCGCCAGCCACCAGCAATATTATCCTTTGCTTTTTCCTTGTATATATATGACGAAGCCCGTTATAAAAATGGCGCCTAACTGAAAAACCTACAAATTTGTCCTTTCACATAAACTGGTTGGAAACTGGTGCTGATAGAAGCAAAGGAACAAAAAATTGATCTTTGTGTCCTTCTGGACCTCACTCTCTATTAAATTTTGTGCTAGGGAAAATAATAAGTGCTCATAACAATAAAATAAAATAAATTGTTATAAGAAGAAGTATATTGTGGGGCTGCGAAGCCGCCATTTTCATTAAGAGACGCAGAGAATATTTATGTGTGACGGGCGAAGCAACGAGAGAGTGAGACACGCCATGTTTAAAACTAAGGGCATTGGATGAACGACCTTAGAATTTTTGTGGCGACATCAATGCACACTAGCACAACGCGGGAGATGGAAGATAAACTGAAATTTCACGTCGGGAATTTTAGGATTATACACAACTCCGGAATTTGTAAAAAACCTGGGCTACGTTCTCGGAATTCTGTAACTTTCAGCTATAAGTCTATAAGAGAGAATTTCGCGATTGATAACACACAATGAAATGCCAAGTATGAAAAAGTCAACACAATACCACCGAAAAATAATAATGTTTTGACACCTAGAGCGTCAGACGTTCACCGTAGCGACACACATGTTTCCGACCGAAAATTTGTACTACTCGTGAACTCACATGATACCGCATTATACACGACGATACTTGCAACCTTTGCCGGTAAAGTAGTGCTCTCAATGAATACAAATAGGAAATAGGCAAAAATAGTAAAATAGAGCAAAACAATATGTAATGAAAAGAAAAAGTAACGTTCATTTTGCAAATGATTTTGACGCATTTAGAGAAAAGATAATTATGTAGAAAATGAAGAAAAAAAAATGCGAGATATTTTTTGAAAATAGAATTAATGAAATTGGAAATAATGGAACGGAATTCGAAAATAGTGATAGGAATACTAGAATAAAGAATTCCAAATAGCGAACCTAATACAATGCCAAGAGAAAATTTGCAAGTGACAGTATTTCTTTTCGGGTTGGTTCAAATCCTCTGTCAAATAATGTTATGGGGGCCATTTAAATTCAAAAATAATACCGAATATAGTCCTACATGTTTCCTGCAGGATTTACTTAGATTTAGTAGAAGATATGGAATTAACGATGGTGATTTATTGGAGAATCTTGACGCGGTTTTGACAGGAGAGGCTAAAGGTTGGTTCCAAGTAAGCAAAAATAATTAGGTAACTCTGAAAGAATTTATATTTGATTTTAGAGCAGCGTATATAAATGAAAAATACGTATAGAAATTATAATGAATCAAGTTAAATTCAATGACCAAAAGAAAGTTTAAAATATTCAGGCATTCGTTACAGAGATGAAATAATTGTTTGAAACTTGTCACCAACCCCCTATTTAGAATGGTAATTACGCATGACTTACCAAAATATGCGAATAGAATATAAACTATATATTACACGAAGTAGCTTTGTAAATTTTGCAGAATTATAAGCATTATGAAGAGAATAGGAAACGGAAATTGCAAAATATAAATTAAGGACCAAAAACTAAATATTGTAGAACAAGAAGATAACATTGAAGAAAGAATCAGTTCTCAAAATAATTATTATAATAAAGGAATATCGATTACAGGGCCAAATAATTATAGAAAAATAGAAAAAAGTAACACAAATAAATTTAAACAAAATTATCAAAATACGAATAGAATAGAAAGAATGGAAATTCCAAGTAATAAAACATTGAGGGTAACTAATGCACAGAAACTAGGCATCATAGGACAAGTTAAAATACCTATTAGGATAGGACACATAAATAAAAATTGGACTTAAAATGGACTTTGAAAAATTAATTTGGTGGTTACCGGAAACACCACAAATTAAATACTCAATTATGACAAAACTAGAAAATAAACAGGAACCTATTAAGGATAGGACAGAATTAGATAAAAATTAAACAAATGGAATATTTAAAGAATGTTGAAGGAATTAAAATGAAAGATAAGGAAGCTGAAATAAAATTTAGAAATAAAATTAAACCAAAGAATGTATTAAGAGAAGAAAGAGTAAATAATAGAGAAAATGAAATAGATATACTCGGAGTAGATAAACCAGTCCCCCCACACTTTTCCATTGATTGAAATTGATGCTCGCGAATCAATAAAATCAATATGGAAAGAAAATGAAAAAAGTAATCCCCACAATATATCGAAAATTAAGATGGTACAATCTTGTTCGAAAAACGAAAATAGGTTTATTAAGAAAAAAGGTAAAGGTGAAATACAAAACTAAATTAGAATGAAGATTAGAAAGGATACCAGTAGGAAAAACATAGAAAGTGACGAAGGAAATAAAGATAATAAGGATAAAAAATTATTGAAGTTAATGGATATTAAAGTGGAAAATAAAGAAAAGTTAAAGGGAAAGCATCATAAAACAAAATATAATAAATGGATAAATTTCAAAAACAATGCAATAATTAGAAATAATATTCATGGTGTTAAACTAGGAAAAAATATAGTAGTAAGGAAAAAATAGAAGAATGTTCAGGGATAATAGAGTTAAATGAGGCCCAATAAATTCAGTTAAAGAATTTAATTAAAAGAAAAGTCGAAAGTTCAAAGGGAAAATTAAAGACAACACGTTTAACAAAACATAGAATTGATGTTCAGGGTCATACCGCCAGAATTAAGACCAAATGTCTTTGTTTATCTTGACGACATAATTGTAGTTGCAAAGAATTTTGAAGAACACATGACATATTTAGAAATAGTTTTCGATAGACTAAAAGAGACAGGATTGACCAAAGAAATGGACAAATGTGAGATAGGATGTCAAGAAATTAAATATCTAGGATTTGTTCTTAATGAAAAAGGTCTTTAAGTAGATGAAAAAAAAATAAAACCAGTATTAGAATATCCAAAACCAAATAACATTAAACAATTATAAAGATTAATAGGTATGGTTTCATGATATAGACGATTTCTATAGAATTTTTCGGGAGTAATGGAACCTCATTAGATTACTGAAAAATGATAAAGAGTGGAAATGGGAAAAATAGCAGGATTAAGGCTTTTGATAAGGTAAAAGGGTTGTTGACATCTGCACCTATTTTGCAATGCCCTAATTTTGAGATTCCATTCCAACCCGTGCAGAAATTGCCAAATGTTTTCCTGATTTCCGGCTTGGGCCCGACCGCACCCGACCGGCCATACTATTTTGTGGCTGTAACTCGGTGAATATCTGGGTTTTAGATAGAGCCAAACCCCACGGCCTT
>JAUESI010020378.1:0-10574 GCA_032275145.1 Synergus laeviventris | reverse complement strand
ACCAGAGTTGTCCATGCTCGCTCAAAATTGTCTCCAATGACACCTATATTTACTAAAAGTTGAGCAGGCTCACCTGTTAAACATATCTTCAAATAGTGCAACTTCTGCACTGATGGAAGCGTGGCATCATCCTTCACTAGAGAAAAAAACATGCCCCTATAAGCCGACCATGTCAAGATATCCCCTGAAAATTTAGGTAATTTCAGTTGTGGAAACATCTTTTTCACTTGAGTGACAGGAGCAGTGATAGTTCCGGGAGAAGCAGCAGTAGTAGTGGGAGAAATCAGCAGATCCAACTCATCCTAAATATATGCCTTTGAAAGAATGTATTTTTCCTCTCCTTTCGAATATATATTCTGAGCGAAATATGGTTCCTTACTATTGTCTTCACGGACAATAAGAAGCTGGTCATGATTGATCGCAAACTTGTCGTATTTCTTTTCCAAGTTTTCCAAGTGTGTTTGGAGAGAATTCTTGGAAAAGTTGGCTTTTCCCATCTTTTTTACATTTGATATGGCATTGCAGATGAGATCATAAAGCCCATACTGCTGTGCCATGCAATCTTTTACACTCATTTTGAGAAAAGTCCACAAAGTCTATTAATTATTAAAAGAGATACCTGTCAGTATGACAGTGAAACACTACACAACTTTAAAAAGTCACTATACTGCCAGTAGCAGCTGTTCAAAAAAGTTCAAATGTCTTGTAATAAGTGTATCTAGTAAATATAGTCGATTTTGTGTATCTTCTAGGATATGTTTGCCAATTGGATAGAATGCATGCCAATTAGAAAAGCAACAGGTTATCAAATTAATTGCAGGATACTCAAGCGAATCCAGTAGAGCGGATGAATCAAGTGGTGAAAACCATATGATTGCCTCATTTGAAGAAAGTGATCATCAGGATTGGGATATGAATATCATAGAATTTCATTTTACCTATAACTTTCACTTTTCCAGCATTCCCGTCAGGCACACTCTTCACTTATGCACAGTAATCCCACAAAAAAACACTGTAATCCGGCTCGAAGGACCAATTATGTTCAAGTTAAACACTAAAAAAAGGGTCACAGGTATTTTGCAGGGTTATAATGTGGGACGATTAGAGACACTAGAGTCAGCAAATTTCACAATAAGCACACAATCAGATTTTATTCTTGATAATTATAAGTACATTTGCCTTATAAGAGAGGCAATTGCCATAAACTCGCACAATTGAAGAAACATAATAAAAAAGAAAGCACGAAAAGCAAGAAGCAAGAAGTTCGATACGTCTAGTGAAGTATCGTATTATTTAATAACATTAATAATAATATTTAATGTGTTAGAGAGAGAAGATCAACATAGCTATTTCTAAATTCAGAATAGCGAGGAATGGTAAATACGGTAGGAATGAGTAGCCTCGCTGAACAAAGGCGAGAAGAAAACAAACTCTCGTACCACACATGGCTTGCCCCATGTCGAGTATTAACTAGGAACGCCATATTTCTGTGACGTTACGCGCGTGTGTTTTTCTATATTAACCTAACCTCTTTATAGTGTAGGCGACTTGCCGGCTTACATTGAAAGAGAACTCATTAATTTTGAGTAAATCGATTATACATTTTAAAAAAAGCGCCATGCGATAATAGCTCCAGCCTGACGTCATACTAAATTCAAACCTACAAGACGGCGAGTTCTCAACTGTTCTTGTTCTCTTGTTTGGTCATTTCGTCTTCCAGGCTCCAAAAATCGTGAGAAGTGCGTTGAGACAAACATTATTAGTTCAGACTAACTTATTGTGCTTATTAAAACATTATTTTGTAAAAGTCTTTTTGCTATAGTTTCCCGAATTTTAATGTCAGAATTCCATTTTTAGGTTAGCATCTATAACTCTAATTCATATTTATTTACATATTAATCCCATATTTAAAGATTAAAATTATTGTTCTTCCACACATTTATTTATTCGTATCCATTTGACAACAAAACACGAAAAAGCCTATCAGAAAAGGCAGTCAATGATCATGCAATCTCAACCGTTTTGTCTAATGTTAAAGACTGGGAGCACTTCTTAGGTAAATTGACAAGGCACTATACAGTTTTCCCCAGTGTTACAAGCCTTAAGTATGGAAAACTGGCCAGACCCTTGCCAGTCCAATGTATAAATTTCTACACGGGTAACAGTTAGGTGGCACTAAAAGCATTGAACAGAGAAAAGGTCTCGTCCAAACTAGTAGAGAAAACTAGAGCAATCCAACAAGGGATTGCGCGGTACAATCAGCTACATCTCACCTGGATGCCGGGGCATGGTGAGTGGAAAGGCAACGAAGGGGCTGATAGGCTTGCGAAGGAGGACTAGACTATGTGGCCCTAAGAACAAGAAGTCTGCATGACTTTTAAGGAGGGGACTAACCTTGTAAAGGAATGGGTCAAAAATCAAAAAATAGATAATGGCAGAGAAGCCCAAGATGCGGCATTAGCAGGGCCTTTATGGGTAACACCACAGGGACTTAGTCCTCCTGATGCTTGACAGGCCAAGGATTAGGATTGTAGTGGAAATCCTCACAGGAAATAACAATCTAGGGAAACATAGGCACATCACAGGTAAATGTTCAACATCGGCCTGTAAGCGATATAGGGCGGAAATAGACGACTCCATCCACTTCCTATGTTACTGCGACGCACTGGCATGGACATGCTCTGTTCGAGCAGGCGGATGCTTTACCGGGTAGGACAAGGGAACTTTAGCAACCTTGATTTGACTAAGCAAAGAGGATAGGGTGCAAAGGCCTAATAGCTTGAGAGCAGCTATTTGCAGAAGGCAACGATTTGCTGCCTTCTGAGAACTTTAATAATAATAATCATCATCATCATCATCACAATAGCAGCTCATGTGCTTTGCCGCACAATTACGATCTAAGTTTTTCATATTTCAAAACATAAAAAAAACAAGTTTATACTTATTGATTTAACCCTTGGCAACTATATGATTTTAAATGTAGCCTATAAACATAATTTTGTCGCACTGAAGTACAGCAACCGAGTATTTTTTTAAATGTGTTTATAACAATTCTTTGAATCTTAAACTAATTGCTTTTCTTTCGTATGTGTAACTGCATTTATTTGATACGCATCCTGTTTATATTAATTCTTTTTATCTTTTTATACAGAAACTTCATAAACAAAAAAACTTTAATCTATTTTTGCACAGATGGTCTTTTATTTTTACATGAAAATGACTGAATTCTACTTTAAAAAAATAACTTTTTAAAATTAGTTGATAATTTAAACTTTAATAAACAATTACACAATTGAAGAAAATCAAATTTTTTCAGTTTTTTTATTTTACAATTGCAAAGGTTCAAAGTACCGATGATGGACGACAAGAATACAGAAATGTAAATGTTATATTTATAAGCCAGGTGAATACTGAGGGGATGCAGCAAATAAAATGAAGAATCTGGGGTCAATGTGACTGAGACCTATCTCGGGTTCGACCAAGCTGCCAAACGTCTAACTTTATCTCGATGTGAAAAATTCAAGCTATTTACATAATTTACATCGACTAAATTTTGTCTCTTTATTCATGTTTTTCAATAAAATGTATTATATTAATGTTAGATTATTTGGTTTTTTCTGACACAAGTTTCTTACATCGATTGAAGGACTTACAGATAAAAACAAATATTGTAAAAATTACAAATTTTATTATGTATAGGTCAATCGATTCGTCTCGACACATCGAGTCTTTATTTTTGTTACATCAGCTTTGAATTTGGATTATTTAAAAACTTTAATTATATAAGTTGAAAAATCAATTTTGCAAAATAATCCAATTTCTTACAAGATACAAAAAGGTGGTTGAAAAAAGGAGTTTGGAAAAGAAAATTTGAAAAGAGGACCAGAAAAGAAATGTACATTTTGTTGCAGATAGTTGTATATTTTTACCTGTATATAGGTGATGGTGTTACTGTACTGTCGCATGTCACATCCATCAGCATGTATGGGTAAAAATTAAATTTCACTGTGAGCTGGGTGTAACTGTCCGTCTGTATACCAGATTGAACCCTGGAGGATGGACCTTGCTTCCTCCTTCGTTAACGCCTCCCTTTCCAGGAATGCATGTTCGGAAGAGTTTCTCAAACGTATGCCTTTTTATAACCTTGTCCTGCCGCATCCTTAGGGTTGGCAGTCTTAATTGTTATGTCTATCAGGAGCGGGGAGCCTAGAATAGCTAGGCCCCTCTGTCCACTTACCCGCACCAGCCAGAAGTCCAAATGTCCGAGCCGCCTCCGCGGTTACTACCAGATGGAGGTTCTTCGCAGAGCATGAAGCTATCCTATTGCCTAACTGGTGCACAGCCTCCTAGTTCGTTGATATTTGCTGAACCCCAGGGAAGTGAACCTCCAAGAGTCGATCCAGGCTTTCCTCCTCATTCTCAGCAAGCTCGCCTGTTGCCAATTTAGCCCCAGACGAGCCTCCGGCTTTTTGGCTAGGATTTTGTGGAGGCAAGCCGTCTGAGACAAACTATAAGAGTAAAAGAGATGGAGAATTTATTTTCCACTGTATCTCTTTCACTCTTATGGTGTACCTACCTGCTTGGATAATTAACTGAAAATGTGATCCTTGAATTCTCAAAATATCTAATAAAAAGTGAATTTATTCTTTTTCAAAATGTTAAATATGCACTAGAATTGCATCTTTTGAGTTTATAAAGAAATATAATTCTAGATTTATAAAGAGAGAAACATCTTGAAACAATAACATATAGTACTTCCTCCATTTCATTCTTTAAATTTGTTTCATTTTTAAAAGAGAAAAAAGGTACTGCTAATAATATATTTATTTGTTGCTTTTCACGAACTTCAAAAAAATCGATATATGCATTCGAGCAAGTTAACAAGAATAGAACAAGATCGATATTTTTTCTTGACTATCAATAAGACAAAAACTTCTAAGACAAAAGATAATCTAGAATACTTATTTTCTTTTTAAAAAATTCATACAGAATTTGTAAATACTATCGTGAACTTGAGAATTTATGTCTTTTAGATAATTAATTTTAATACCCATAAAACTTCTAGTTGCGAAATTTCACCCGATAACAATTTTAAAGCAGTTATTAAAAATGGCTCTGTTTATTCTGTACCTGAACAGATATTCGTATCTTATTTTCTTCTTGTTACGTAAAATGAAAATTTACTAAATTAAAATAACCCAGCTGTCTAAAATTTATATTTTACAGTACGAAAAACTCTAGAAACTTGACAATTCCAAGATATTCAAGAGTTTCAAAATTTTAAAAGATGACAAGCGAGAAGTTCTCGTCTTGTCTTTTGAAACTCTAACCTAGCTCTAGCCTAGCCATACTAGGCTCCCCGCTCCCGACAGACATAGCAATTAAGGAACGTCCATCCTCCAGGGTTCAATCTGGTATACAGACGGACAGTTACACCCAACTCACAGTGAAATTTAATTTTTACCCATACATACATTTAAATATTTTTGAACTCATGAAACTGAAATTTTTAGATTTCATTTCGAATTCATTTTGTGCATCTTTTACAGAAATAGGTTTAGTTTTCATTGCATCTTTAAAAAAAATCAAACATTGTTCCATTTTCGCCATTAGTTCATAGTTGGCCACCGCAGCACTACCGTATAAGCGCACATAGTCAATAAGAGAGAAAACAAAAATTATTTATTTTATTTTTTATGAGCTTGAAGCAGAAAATAATTCTGCTATCAGCTCATAAAATTACGTTAGATTTATCAGAACAACAATTTTGTAAACCTCTTCAAATATGTGCCCTCGTGATAAAGTCATTTCTTTACATACATTTTTACTATATCAACTGTCCCAATTACTTAATTTTAACCCCGTAATAATCCATCATACAAAATAATCATTTAACTGTCAAAAATGAAACAAAAAGTAGTCTTTGGTCTCTTAGCTCTGTGTGAAATTGTAAATAATTTGTATTTCGCTGGAAGAGAACGGTGAGTGAGAATTTATGACAATAATTGTAATAATGTGAAAAAAAAGGGAAAATAATCCGAAAGAAATCGTAATAAACGTTTAGTGGGTCGTGTAGCCCATATTTCAGAAGCATCTTTCCTTTTCGGTCTTACTGCAAATGGAATCCATAATTGTGCAGCGACTTTATTATCAGATACTGTTGCAATAACAGCTGCTGCATGCTTTAAAGCACCGAGTCCAGGCAGTCGGTATATTAAAGCTGGTTCAACTCTCCATAATGTAGTGAATATAAAACGATATGGAATGTATGATTCGGTGCGACCGGCATTCAACAACCTTTCTTTAGTTTTTTCTATCCAAAAATTAACTCCTCGCTTAATCAACCAATAAGTATCTATAATAATGAAAGAACTTTACCAGCACAACATGCTGCTCTCTCTGTTTATAACTGGAATCTTGAGTTCGCAGGGCGGTAAGACATAGTAAATTTACTTTTAATGTGGAGAAATATTTCGTGTTTCTTAAATCAAAATTTTTACGCTTTTCAGACATAAACAACTATCTACTTCTGATTTACTTATGGTCAGTGTTAAAATAATAGAGTTCCATAATTGTCAGAATCGCTACCCTAATGGCGTTGGAGTCGATAATCTGTGTGCTAAATCTCTGATTAAGAGAGAACACCTTGACATTTTCGATTATGGTGCCCCTCTAGTTATAAATCGGCAACTGGTTGGTATTTTTTCTACTACTCGTGGTAAAAACACAGAAGATCCTGAAGTTTTTACGAATTTGTTGTTGCATGGAGTTAAACAATAGATCCACAGATTCGTTCCAGCTTTACGCTTATTATAATCATTTAGTGATTCAGTAATGGAGTGAATATTAGGAATACTTTTGCTTATCTTGGAGAGAATTGTGAAGTGGATCCTGATATTTTGATGAGTTTGCAGGATTATAAATGGGTGTTTCAGTAATTTGTTGGTGGAATAAAGTTCATAATTAATTTTTAAATTCTTTAAAAGTGAAGAGAATCTTTGTTCTTAAAATAAAGACAGTATGAGAGTGTGAAAATTAAAAAAAAAAAGAAAAAAACTAAGTTTCTTTCAATTACCTTCAGTTATCCCCTCCACCTTACAAATGCTGTTATCAGCTCATAAAACTACACGGAATATTTATTTATGGAAACTTTCCTCTTGACTCTTTTTTACTTTTGAATCGGGTAACAGGTTTCATATATTTTATTAACGTTTTTTTAAAATCACAAATACTTTCCATAAAAGAATTCTAAAACGGTTCTTAAAATTTTCCCTGATTCTCAACCATTCTCCCACACAGCGGAGTCTATTCCAAGGTCAAAGCCGGAACGTCAAGGATAGTTCTTAACGCCGCGCTGGGGGTAGAGTTGGGACAACTGAAATCCGTGTTTTTGATTGGTAGATCCAACCGGAATACGGAAGTCCTCTGCAGCCCGCGATTTTTAAATCAAATTTCTTTCCGTTTTTCTTTTTATATAAATACATACTAAGATACCGTAGAATAAATATTTTAAGGTACTAAAAATTTAACTGACTGCATTCTACAACGTTTCTGTTTAATTAAAAATGATGTAATTGTGATTGAAAAATTTTTCGATGCTATGGGTATTGGATTTAAAAGTTTAAAATGAAATATTTTAATTGTATTCTATAAATATCAAAACTAAATATTTTTTTGACGTATAATAAATTTATCACATAAAGAAGTATCGTTATAGAGTAAAAAAATATGTAACTACAAATATTTTGGAGAGTAGAATCAAAAGATAAAATTTTTGATCAAGAGTAAAAAATCTATTAACCATTAAAAGAGCAACTTAATTATAAACGAATAATATTATTAGTAAAAGCAAAAATTTAAGGTTTTTATAGGGAAAAGGTACACAAAAGTTTTTACAAATAATTTTAATAGCTTTTTATTTTCCCAAAAATAAGTGTAAAAATTTTGCTGGTAAGTTGTGTGTATTGTCATGCTTTTGCTATCGAAAACTTTCTTTTTTTCTTTAGATTTTTGTTTGTTGCATTTTCGCAAACGAAAAAGCAAAAAGCTTCTTAAAATCTTTTCTCTCACATTATAACAAGTCAAAATATGATCGCTTCTCACAGCTGAAAATTTAGGTAAAAAAAGTTAAATAAAATTACATTATTTCATTTAGAAATGATAGGATACCACGATTGGAAAATATGTTTCATATCCAGGAACATTTGAAATGTTGCTGGGTTGACAAAAAAGAGTGTCTCAAACGTTGAGTCTTCTTTAAATCTTTTTAAAGATACGAATTTCGCGAATGGGAAATCGATTTCTTGCTTAGATCTAAGTGATTGAATGCACTTTGGGCAGGTGAGCATTTTTATTTTTTGAATACTTGCCAGCAAATATCGGGCAGCGCGATACACCCCATTTTTTTCCAAATTTTCTAACGGTTTTATTTGCAAAGGAGACATGTTAACTGTTTGTAATGGCTGCGAAGCGAAATCATTTAAACTCGTCGAACGTGCGTTGTAAACTGTTATTTCGCCACTTTTGGGTTTTACTACACGCTTGTCTGATGTTTTCGCATCCAGAAAGTCAATTAGGTAAGTACTTTCATCATAATCATAGTTGCTACTTAAAATAGGTTTAATATATTGTGCAACTGATATTAAACGGAGATCGTACTTGAACTGCAACACGTTTAGCGTTACATGTTTAGACCTTATCACACTGAACAGATTTTCTACTAAATCCTGTGTGAAACGCGACGTTAAAACAAACTGATAACCCACTCGGTCTAGAAGGTGCTGACTGAGTTGAATAGCGGAACTTTTTGAAATCATGACTCCTTTTTGGACAGGTTCAAATGTTCCTTTCTCTCCAATCCGTAACCTTTTAAAAAGATCAATCACTGCGGTAAGGAAGGAGATCGTTTCTTCGTATTTGGTAATATCGAATTTGCTTATAACACTCTGTAGGTTTCGAGATGTCATTAGTTGAAACCATTTACCTACGACGAACGTGAACCATGCTGTTGTTTCATATTCTGGTAGGGAGTTTTCATCTGCTAGGTAGTAAAGTGCTGCGGTAGTGTCTGGACTGAGGATTTTTTTGGCTCTGTTCACTTTCATTTTTTGAAAAGATTTGCACTTTGGAAGATTCACATCAACAACTGTCAGATTTGGTATTAAAGAAAAAACTAAATTCTCCTGCGTTTTTATCATCTCTACAAGATAATCAGCATCAACAACGTTGGTTGGAAGGTTGTATTCCTTTTGAATATCTTCAGAAATATAAATTCTTTTATTGTTTACAATACTTTGTACAATATTCTTGACGACATGTGGTATATCCGCAAAGAAATACAGTCTACGTCCAGGATCATTATGAGGATGAGGGTGTGGAATAGAATTTTTAATGTCTTCATTTCTTCCAGCTGTGATCCCAAATGCGTTCCAACAAGCTATGTTAGAAGGACCCATATCAAATGTAACGTTATTCACTCTGAGACCAATATTTTCAGCCTTCGAAATTATCTGCAAAATAATTGGTTTCAAAAGAGCTCCATCGAACCCAGCACCAGTCAAATCATACCCAACAATTTGCTTAAAATTGCTAGCAATTCCTCTAATGATATATACCAGAGCGTGCTTCATTGTACCTTGCACATCCGGTGGCAGAGTTATTGCACCTAGATTTTGTTTTGTCTGTGGATCAAACATTTCACCACCTTCAATGGATACTTCGTCGAGAGCCAAGGACACCTGTCTGTCAGTTTCGTTTGTCTTTCTGTTCCAAAAACTCAAAAACTTCATCAGATATTCCAGGCTGGAATTTTATATGCTCCAATTTTCTACTAAGAGTTCTACGGCATGGCAAGGGGAATCTTTGCCTTAACAATTCGTCATATCCCGTATTACCACAAGTGAACTTTAAACTTTTTTGGCCTCAATGTGTTCACATTCATTTGTCTTTTTACTAAATATTCCACTTGACTTTCAGTAAATAAATTCAAAAGTATGTTTTTGTACACACCGTGAACATTCTCGTTTCCAAACTAAGGGTGTTGGATTAGGGCTTCAACATCAACATTCAATCTTTTTATTTTACCCGATAAATGTTAATTTTTTTTTGCTTTATAGATAAATTCCTCTTTTAAATAAAAGTATAACGGTCTTTAAGTATAAGTCTTATGGAAAAAGTAGTAAAATCAACAATTTTTTTTTTACAACGCCATATTTCTATTTCAACAAGAAATATCGTTATAGAGCGAACAAATATTTAAAATCAAATATTTGTTGAGTAAAATAGATTTAACGTTATAGAAATATACTGGAATATTTCTTCATATCATATATATATGTTGTTACATATTGTTTCAAATATATATCACAAAGTAGTGAAAAAATAAAGGATTATAATTTTTATAATTTATATAAGGTATTTACCTTTACTTTTTCTTTTGCAACAAACGTCTTTTCTCGTAATCGCTGTCTTTTTGGAGTGGACGGAAAAATTATTGTTGGCACCGCGTCAGGCTTTAACCTCATACTTTCCGGTCCAACTACTTCCCACATTTTAGGTTCAAAATGATCCTGTAA
>JAUESI010020377.1:0-10576 GCA_032275145.1 Synergus laeviventris | reverse complement strand
CTTGGTGCCAAGCTTGGGAAACTTGGAGCCAAGCTTTCTCCAAGCTTGGCTCAAGTTTGTGTGCTGTTAGGGTAGTCTTTCGTCAGATCTCTGGTGTAAGAGAATCTCGTCTTCTCTTGTCGTTATCATGAATATCTCCATCTTTTCGGAATCTTGCGCGTTTTCTTCGAATAATGGAGCTCAGGAAAGCGCATCCGGGTGTTTCATTTGATTACCTTTACGGTGTCTTACCATATAGTAAATTCGTAATCACTTAACGTATACGCCCATAGCTTGACAGTCAGTTACTATGGTAAATTTTAATGGAAGCAGTAATGTGCGTAATATCTTGGTCTAACAAAATTAAGTAACTCTGAGCTTGCTCGATCTTGGAAGATGAGTTGATCATCGACCTTTAAATACGCGACGTCTGATTGCTCGGTAAAAGTACGTCCTATTATCGCGTTCCACAACGTAACGTTATCCGGAACTATGGGAACAGGAATATTCTGATACTTCACGTTATCAACCTCGATGTCTCCGAGTACTATACTCAATACCCATGGAATGGGAAACGTTACCTTCAGTTCCGAAACCCCTGAGATCGCTCTTTTTCGAACCCTTCTTTCAAGGCCGTTGTCGCCTTGATTGTACACACAGCACTCCCTGCGTCTATCAGAGCTTCTATAATTTTACCGTTAATTTTGACTGTCTTAATATATTTACGCGAAGTTTTGTTAAACGCATGTGAACTGTGTTTACAATCGGATCCTCTAAGGGTCGAAGTTTTAAACAGATATGCGTTCTGTGTCCCTTCTCCTGACAATTAGTACATTATAGTTCACGTCTCGTTTCTGTGCAATAGCGTCCAAAGTGTCTGGTCTTTTGAAAACTAAAGCATTTTAACTTACTCTGACTTTCGTTCCGTTATTTTTCTCCGACGTAGCCCCGTTCTGTTTCAGACGGTTGTCCTTATTTTTCGCGAAATTTTATCGTTACGCGTATTATGTTTATAAAAGCTTTTAATCGTCCTGTCCAATCTCTCAAGATTCGTTAAAAGCTCGTCTTCATCTCTGTGTGGTGCAGCTGATGCACTAATCATTAGTTCATGTGACTTTAAGCCTGACAATATTTGCTCTTTAACTTGGGGAAAAGTAAGAGGAAGGATTTTACAAAGCTTCTTGAGGACCTTGTGGTACAAAATACGTGCTGACGCTCTGGAATCCGCCGGACGAAAGATGGCTAGAAAACGGCGTCGTCTTATTCATTCTCAACGGGCTTGCTTCCTATTGGAGAGTTTTACAGTTTCGTGGCTATTAAAAGTGCTATAGGGGTCCATATATCCATAATTCCTCTTTTGAGTTGATGTCCTTTGACAATTCCACCTGGATCCAAATTGATAGCAGATCGTCATTTTAATGTCTCTATTAATCCGTACGTCACACTGGACGAAACAAGATAGATAACTGCAGTCATAGGAACTCCCAAGGTTGCACAGGAACTTATCGTCAATTAATAGGGTCTCGTACACAAGGTTTTTCAGGTAGTGCTTGAAAAGGCCATGACGAAACCTTCCAAGGAGATGGAAATTCAGGGGTTTATATAAAGATAGGCATGCAGAGAAAGGCAGAAAACGCAGCAATCTCATCCCATACATATCGAACGCGGCATGCAGAAAGGCAGGAAACGCAACAATCTCATCCATCACAAGATTCATCCAAGGTCCTTGGGTACGATCGGTACAGTAGGAGGGATATCATAATGAGTGCAGCAGTAAGTTAGGCGGGAAAATTCAAATAATTGGAACTCCTTAAGGTACTGAAGGTGTCCCAAAAGCATCTCAGAGTCCTTTAAAATTCATAAATTGAACAGGATAATACAGGATAGGTCTAGGATAAGGCAGGATAGCAGAAAAGAAGAATACAGCAGGATAGGCAGGATACAGCAGAAAACTTCCAAGGCTCAGGCGATAATATATAAAAATCATTAAAAATAACAACAGAATCAATAATTATACTAAATAAACTTAAATTAACCATTTCCAATCCAAAAGAGCCTTGTAAGTTTCAGAGCTATATTTTCATAAATAAAATGAATTTAATTACACAAACTTTATGCTTATGACTTGCAAAAATTGCAAAGTCAAAATTTTCAGGACAAGACATGAATCTTCGCTATATTAAAATTAATGAACTAGCCTGGAATGACCCTGCAGTTATGAAATATTAAACCACTCAAGCCAATAATTAGAATATTGGAATGTACCTTTCCCGTCACTCTCTTATTCTCACCAGATGTGACTGAACGGTCACCTATCGGTAGGCGTAAATCCATCTCTTAGTTCCTTTCTAAAATTTAATAAGGTTTCAACAACATTTTCTCCTGTAATCTACTTAATATATAACATTCTCATGATCAAATGAGAAGGTTATTCTTTATTTTATAAAATCTCGAAGTTTCAAGACACCCTGAGTGCGAAAAAAATTATTTTTACGACATTTTATTTTATTTTGGCATCGAAAACTTAGTCGAACATGCGCCGAATCCGACGACTTCGAAACCTGAAAAGTGGTAAATACAGTATTTCATGGAATTTTAAATAATTTATTCTAATTTTCAGTACAAGATATTACAAGATATTAAGGTTTTATAGAACCTAAAAAAATTTAAAGATTTTTGGCGCGATTTCATTAGATTTTCAGGAAATTTAAGAGATTTATTATAATTCATGGGCTTTTGATTTATTTTGAAGGATTTAACGATTTTTTAAAGAATATTAAGGGGGGAGTCCCATGTAACAGCCCGAAAATTAAGGCATTTTTGGGGATTTTTTTAGGGAAGAAAAAAATAACGAATCGTTGCAAAAATTTTGTTGTTTATTAAGGTTTTCTTGAAGTATACCTAAAACAATTAGTTCTTTCAGCCTTAGATATCAGTAATATTTTGAGTTATTAGGGCCAATGTACGACATATCCAAATTCGATAGTTCAATTTGCGAACTAAAAAGATTTCAAAAAATATCAATATTTCACAAAATGGCGGCCATTTGAAAAAAAATCCTATTTTTAGCCAAAAGTTGCCTGAATTGGCAAAAACGAAAGATTGATTTCATATTTTAAAATACATATGTCAAAAATACATTGTCAAAAAATGATCAAAATATTTCTTTAGGGTATAATATTTTTTAAAATAAACTTTATGATTTTTGTGATATAAATTTTCCGACAGTTTTCGAGAAAGCAAGAAAAGTTATACCAGAATCAGAAAGAAGAAGACAAATATCTGTATTAAAAATTGGAAATCTATTTCGCGCGTATATTCAAAATAAAAAGAAAACAAAGAACGCCTCCTTAGTAATTCAAAACCTATATATAATTTCCATAATGTAATATTTATTACAAAATTTAATATTTGAATTTTTCCGCAGGTTTAGAAGCTATTAATCAGTGATAATGCACATTTGGAAGGATATACGTGGACCGTCTGAGAAAAATATTTTTTATCTGCTCAAAAGTGTACTTGAAAATATTGTTTTAGTTATTGAGTCAAACGCGAAATGAGAAAAAAGTAAAAAAAGTAGAATTTGTGCTTTTAAAAATTGAAATATAGTTGTTGTTAAAAATTTTTTCACAGGACCAATAGTAAATCATCAAAGTAGTTCTCTCAATTTTTAAACAAAAATCGAGGCGAAGGGCGACTGTCCGGATGAGAATATATTCCTTAAGGTCAAAATAATAACCTTAAGTTAATTATGTTTTATCATCATTTAAAACTGAAGTAATTAAAATAAAAGTAATTAACACCTATAAAGCTTGCTAAGTGATTTCATTTAATAAAACAAACTTCTATATAAAATACGTATGAATTGATGTATTAAGAAAACTTCTCGATCATATGATGAAAGTGTACAATTATTTTTAATACATATTGTATTGTATATGTAATAGTTAAAAGCATCCATAAGACGAATTAAACTACCACTAAACGTAACAAAAATTATTTTCTCTCGTACAATATATAAAAATAATTTTATTATATATTGCCTAAAAATTGTAAAATGTTGTCAGATAAAGTAAGAAAATGAAAATGCACAAACAAATTGACAAAATACCCTCAGAACTTAAAAGAAATAGAATCTGTAAGAAGCTTGACAATAAAATTTTTGTTACAAAAGTATTTTTTCTGGTGGATGTTTTTTTTAAGTTTTCTATTTTTTATCATCTTATAATTTTTTCAACCATTTTTTAAGATATTTAAGGAAAACCGTTTTTTTTATCAAATCTGTGACAAAATACGAATGTTTTATGGTTGGGGTGGTTAACCATATTGTGGGATTCAATACCTCCTTGTCCAAACAATTTTTACAAAATTTACAGTTATTGTTTCATCAAATGGAAGCTTTCTGATGGATGTTCCCATAAAAATTAGATGAACTTCAGTTTTTTAGCCACTCTATTAAATATGTAGGGGAGACCGGGATTATTTCGGGACATTTTTTTTATTACTTAATATGACGAATACACAAAAATACTTTTTTTTATGTAAAAAAAAGAAAAACATTTCTTTATTATTTGATATGACCAATAAAACAAATGCTTTTTTTTAATTACAACAAAGAATTTTTGTGTATTCATCATTGTAAATAATTTTTAAAAAATGTCCCGAATAGCCCCGGTTTCTTCTATACATTGTACAACGTAAATGTTAAATGCATGATTTCTAAGAACTATGCGTCGTCGAATTGGCCTAAATTAACAGAAGTGTTTGATGTCCTAATTGTTGTTTCAATCGGCTAAGTGAAAAAAGTTACACTATTAACTGCGTATACAGACAGAGCAAGAGACAGTGAGGAGGGGCGAAGAAAATAAAAGCGTCAAGCGACCCACTTCCGGCGATCGAGAGTTTAGAATGCTCAGCGGATGTGCATTTAAAAACAAATTCGCAGACGAATACTTATTGTCAGTGATCTTATGAGCTTTATTCTCTAGCTCAAGTTACATATCAGAGAATCAAAAATAATATTTGCAAGCATTCAACATCCTTTCATTTTATGATATCAATATGTATATAATGTATATATTTTTTCACAAAGATTCTAAATAAGCAAGATTTTCTATAAAACATTTCTATGCTAAAAGTGCACAAAAATGACGAATATAAATAAATCGTACTCACTAAAATCTAAAAATTTTCGCTTTGTTACAAACAATTTACATATACTAGGGTATTATAGTTTTTTAAGTAATTGGTAAAAAGTGAATTTTACGAAAATGAAAAATTCCAATCTTTTTTCACTTCAACTCGCGCTATTTTAGCCAATTTTCAAAATTTTTCGATTTAATCTTTTTTTTTTTAGACATTGTAAAAATCGATTATCGAGCGGATTTTAGCTATGCAAAATTTTACCTCAACCTTTTTTTTTATTACAATATTTTCGTTTTTTTTATTTTTTAGACAGTTTTAGAAGACTTAAACACGTCATTTAGTGTTAATAAAATAGAAAAATTCCTAAAATTGGATAAATTAGCGTGGATAGAAGTGAAAAAATATTGGAATTTTTTGTTTTCGTAAAATTAATTTTTCACCAATTACTTCAAAAATTATAAAACCCACAAATTTTTGCAAAAGAAATAAAATATGCGCCTTGAAGTTCTCTACAAGTCTCAGTATTTAAAATTAAAGTTCGAACGATTTTTAATCTGCGAATAACAAAAAATGAGAGAACTCAATAAATAAAATTTTGATAAAATTAATACTTTTGAGTACTTTCAAAAGATTCCAAAGAATTTAAGAGATTAAATAAATTATTTTTTTAATTTTAAGAGATTTAATAAGGTGTCCTATAGTATAGTAGTCGGGACGGTCGCAGTAATCATGAAAGTAGGTTACAACTTGAATAGATGATAAGAAAATGTCTTCAAAAATATATTTAATGCCAAAAACTCATTGAATTTAATTAATTTTAGAATTTGAAAAGCAATTATAATTCATTAAAATTTAGGTAAAAAGTAATAAAAAGGGCATCAGGATTCCTGGGACTAAGGTCATAATTATTTGGTCAAGAATAATTTATGAATATTTTTAAATTGTCTGAAAATCTTGAAACTCTTTTGAAATCTCTTGAAATTTATCAAAGTTCGTTGAAGTATTATTATACCTAAATATACCATGAAATCTTGTTATGTCCTGTGAAATCTCTTGAATTCTTCAGAAAATTCAAGAAACTGGTAAATGCGATACACGCGTGTAGCATTTATCAGTTTCTTTAAAATCGAACAAAATACTTTCAAATAATCTATTGAAATGTCTAAACAAATCTCCTTATATCTTTTAAAATCCTTTGGTCGAGATCTCTTTGTAATTTCCTTTAAAATATATCTCATTGGTTTCATATAACTCCTTCAAAATCTTGGAATTCTTGAATTCTTTTAAAAATTTCGTCTAAAAATCCTTAAAATCACTTAAAGTCTTTTTAAAATCAAATTTATTTAATTTATTTAAGTCATCAATTTGAAATTTTTGAAACGACCTAATTTTCCATTGTTTTCTTATAAATTTGGCCCATTTTTGCATAAAATCCAGTGAACAATTTTGTGCCGACTGGTTTGATTGAAATTGATTAAAAATCACGTCGCAAATCCAACAATTGTTATTTTACCATCACAGTCTATTGAGACAATATATGGTATTTGCGCTAGTTTTTTTTTGTAGTTGGTGGCGATTTTCTACCAGAAATCTTGATTACAAAATTACGACCTAAATTTGTTAGGCACGTACCTATAACATTAAGAAAAAGACTTGACAACGCAGATGAAATCGAAACTAAGGCCGTTGATACGGAGTTAAACGTAAAACAAACATTCATTAACAGTTTTATGGCATTATGTGAACAACGAAAATCACCTTCAATTTCGTAAGCAAGGTTACTCGATCTGAAGCACTGTCCCTTATCAGATTGGCTTTCTATTACGAGACAATTTTATCACGTATATTTTAAATTCACTTTCCATATATTTATTTAGATCGTAATATTCGCTGGATTGTCTGTCTGGTGTGATGAATCGTAAGAAGAAAATCTGGGCACAGTGTTGTGTGCTTCGAGGCACGAGGAGTTTTATCTAAATTAAAAGAAGAACTAATTAACATGAAAGGTTTTATCAACTTTTGATACATTTTGACACTCGCGATTCATGTTAGATATCTGATTTTGATTTAAAAATAATTTAGGGAGGTACCGAAATGAAGACACATTACTTACGGATTTCTTTAAACTTTGACTATTATAGCTAGGTTCTTGCAAAATTTTAAAGATATTTAAAGATAAATTTTAAAGTCGTCCTTTATAGAACGTCCATGTCAATCCAATCGAAGTGCTACTCTGCTGGAAATTCTATCTCCTTATATCTCTAGTCTATCCCCATCTATCTCTTTCTATCTATTGTCAATACCAGCCTATTTCTTTTTATCTCCATTTGAACTACTATAAAATTGCTCCTATCTCTTTCTATCCTCTCTTATCCATTCCTTCGTATTTCTCGTCTGTTCTCGTTTATACCCTTTTATTTCCTTTCCAATCTTAATTAGTTCATATCTCTTACAATCCAAACTTCTATATTCCTTTCTATCTTTCGGCTATTCTTATCCAGCATCTCTTTCTATCTCCATTTATATTTCAATTCGCTCCTAATTCTTTCAATATCCTCTTTTCTATTCCTTCCTATCTCTCGGCTATTATTATCTACCCCTTTCAATCTCCTTGTCAATAAAAATACAATCCTATCTGTTTCAATCCCCTGGTTTCTATCCTAGCCTATAGGGCTTTTTATTTAAAATAAAGATAATGCGCAGGCGCGAGAATATATATTATATATATATATATATATATATCTATATATACATATATAGGACTTTCGGATATTTCGGACACTTTTGAACGAAATTACACAGTGAGTTACAAAGTTTTAGTAATTATTTTTAAAATATATAAAAAACTAATCGCAGGATTTAAACATAATAGAGAAATAATGACTAATGAGTTCACAAAAATTCCCACCAAGAGAAAAGGACCGAGTGCAAATAAATGATGTTGTAACGGCATTTGTAATATATGACAGTCGGAGCAAATCGTATGAAAGAGGAAATTATTTTTTTTATTTCCTTTCTTAAACCGTGTTTCAAAAAGATAGAAACGGTATTATATTATTATAGATAAAGACTTTAAGAAACTCATTAAAAGATTTGAGGAGTGCAGAAAATGTGAAGCGTGGCTAAGGTTATGTCGACGTACATATGCAACTAAGGATATACTGTAGGAGGTAAGAAGATCAGAAGTCTGTATGTATCCTTCTCAATCCATACCAATCAACTTCTATCTATATTTTAATCTACAATAACGTCTTCCCTTTTGAAAATCTCCGCTTTTCTATTTTTCTCTATCCTTCGTTTATCTTCGCCAATCATTTTCTGTACTCCACCTATATCCACGACAAACTTTCCTTATTCTTTGCCTATCTAAATCAAACCTTTTCTATCCCTTTAGCAATTAACTGCCGCGCCTATCTGTCTTAATATCCTTAATATAATCATTTCAATCGTTTTCTATCTCTCTTAAAGTATATGGCCAAGTCTATCCACTTTCATATTTACCTTTCTCTCTATATATCCTTTTGCATTTCTTTTGAAGTATATTATACCAATCCTATTCTTTTCAAACTATTCCTTTCCATCCATGTCTATCCTTTATCTAATTATTCAAATCCTCACCTCCCGCTTTTAGACTCTAATGCCACGCTTATCCTTTTTAATCTCTATCTTATCTATCCTTGTATACTCATTGCAAACTTTTTGTATCTCTCTTGAAGTATACTACCAAGTCTATCCATTTCAATCTTCATCTTTCTATCCGAGTGTACACTTCTTGAATCAATTCGATTCTTTTCTATCTCTCTTGAAGGGCATTACCAAGTCTATCCTTTTTAATCTCTTCATTTCTAACCACGTCTATCCTTAATCTAACTATCTCAATCATTTTCTATCTCTCTTGAACCATATTAACAAGTCTATCCAATTCAATCTCTACCTTTCTATCTATATCTATCCTTAATCTAATCATGTCTGTCCTTTTCTATCTCTTTTGCAGTATATTACCAATTCTATCCATTTCAATCTTTATCTTTCTATCCATTTCATATTCAACAAGAATAGTCTTGTTGTTTTTGTCTTTCTCGAAATAATTCTAGCAACCATATCTTTTTTAATCCTTCTATTTCTATCCATATCTATCCTTATGCAATCATTTCAATCTTTTTATATCGCATACATTTTCTATTATTTCTATCTGCTTATACATTTCAACGTTGTTGTGTCTCTTTTCGCAATTTGCATTTCTTTTAAAATCTAAAATCAAAAAATATCTATAAGATAGAGAAGAGCGGATTAAAAGATAAAGGTTTGGAAACATATTAACTCAAGAAAATATGAAGTAGATAGAAGTATCAGACAAGAAATAGGATAAGATAGAGAGAAGAGGCGACTGACAGAGATAGAAAGGAATTAAGGAAAGGAATTAATTAAAAGGAATTTTCTTGCATAGAGATAGACTAAGAAATGGCAAGAGATAGATATTACCAGGGAGAGGTATAGACTCAGGGATAGAAAGAGATAGATATCACCGGATACAAGGATACAATGGTGGATAGAAAGAGATAACCTTTTAGGGGATGCAAATCAGCTACTTGAAATAGATAGAAAAGTTCTATTTCTTTCTAACCCCAAATTTCTATATCTTTCTATCTCTTTACTTCCAACAGGGTAAAAAAATCTATCATGTCCAAAAGACATATTTAAGACATGAGATGTCTTTGGAACATCAATTGGACTGACATTGATATATTAGGGATGTTTTTATGACGTCCTCAGAATGACAATATCTCTTTTTGCCCACTGGGATGCAAAGTTTGAGAATTTGTAACTTTTTGAAAAATGAAAGAAACAGGTGATGGTAGCCATTTGGCAACGCTGTCGGAACGCCTAGTGGGTCTAGCGCATGCGTTATGCTTTCATCTTTTATTAAAAACTTTCTTTTTCATATATTTAAGTAGGATTTATCTTTAACTACTAATCGATCTGTCATTTGCAACAAATGTCACGTTTTCATTTGCAGTCATGGAGCACAAATGTCAAAGCAGAAATCATGAAAAATGTGATGCTGCGTCTACGCTCAGGCCTTGACGAGTTAGTGTGTACTCGTCTGAATACACAACTTCTATGATTGCACAGTGTAGTGTACAATAATAGCAAACAATTTTCTCTTAGGTCTGACAGCAAATTAATTAATAAAACTAATAATGAATTAATCGGCGTAGTTATCTAATTTTTTACATTCTTCATAGTAAATAAGCTACATATATTTATACATTTAAGAGTTAATACAACTTTTTATATCATTTTATATATTCAAACAGTATTATTTTAATTCATATAGTGGCAATCAAATCTACCTTTATTCTGGGATTGATTAGTGTATAATATGAGTAATGATATTTAAGTTTGAACAATTTAGTAATAACTATTCGAGAATTTTGTATTTAATTTAAAT
>JAUESI010020376.1:0-10577 GCA_032275145.1 Synergus laeviventris | reverse complement strand
GTTAACGCATTTTAACCGGCCGTTAAAATGTGGTCGAACGCTCAACTGTCTGTTAAACCGTTTAACAGACGATTAACATTTTAATCGAGGTTGGTCGAATCGGCCCTTAATATAATATTTTAGTGTGTGTGAATAAACAAACATTTTAAACCTACCAACAACAATTTTATTTCAATACCACAAAACAGGGTCTACTCCTTTATCTTTTAATCCACTTTTCTCTATCTCATAGATGTGTTTTTTTTATTCATTTAAGAATAAATTGGCGGAATATAATATATGGCTAAGGTCACACTCCCCAAATAAGCCTGGATAAAAATCAGGGGATTGAAATAGATGGCAGTGACTTTTTATTGAGAAGGAGATGGAAAGAGATAGGCAAGAATATGCGCGAGATAGGAAGGAATAGAGAAGTGGGGATTGAAAGAAATAGAAACGGAGATAAAAAGAGATGGACAGAAATAGGCGAGAGATACAGAGGAATATAGGAGTGGGGATTTAAGAGATAGGAGCGAATTGAGGTTGACAAAGATAGACAGGTATAGACGGGAATAGGTGAGTGGTAGGAATAGTCGAGAAAAAGAAAGGGATAGAGAAATGAGAATTGAAAGAGATATGAGTAATTTTAATTCTTGAAATATTTCTGAATGTTCATGAAAGCTGTTTCAATTCCTTATTGAATTCCCATCAGCTTCCAGAAAATCCCATCTTAAATTTTCAAATTCATGTAAATTTCGTGAAATATTTTTTATTTCTCATTAATTTTTTTTAATTTCTTAAATTCTCATAGAATGTTAGAGAATCCAAAACATTTTTTGGAATCTTAATAATTTCAAAAAATTCCTGAAAATTCCAAGAAATTTGTTAAAATTTCTTGAATCACAGAGATTCGTGCAATATTTTGAAATCAGGTCCAAATTCCATAAAATTTGTAGAAATTGTATACAATCTTTTTAATCCTATTTAATTTCTCCTTCTAAACATTTTTTTTTTTATTTATGTATTATTTATCCGATCCCTACCTTGCCGTCATTTTCTCCTGTGCAACGATCCTTCTATATTTATTGAGTTGTCAAATTGAAAATATGTCAAATTAAAGTTAAAGCATTAAGGTACGTTTACCTGGTCCCAAGTATTTACACTTATAAAATAAAAAATATTAAAAAATTTCTTGTTGATTTAAATAATAATTGAGGGCATACTTAATAAAGAAGTTTTTAAATAATAAATTGGTAAATTTTTCGACTGTGAAGCGCGACGACTGACTTGCTAAAAAGTATTAATATTTGTTAATTCATTTTATATGAATAGTAATATATTTTAGTATTAAAATACAAAATGGAATTGGTAATCTGCATTTTTTTTTACAGAACGTAGATAATTAATAATGAGAATTTGAATGTCTCTCGTACGAGCATTTCAAAATGAAGGTCGGAAAAAGCACTTTGTTGAAATGTATAAAATCAATTCTTCTTTTTTTTTGCACAAACTGAAAATAAAAGGTTATTTTTTAAGAAAAGGGCAAGGAGGGCGTACTCTCTTTTAGTAAATATATTATATATTTGAAATAATTTAAGAAAAATATTTATATGGTAAATATTGTTCACTTTTACAGAAATCCAAATTCGGGATCTCAGTGGTATGTTGCCGGTATAGTCAGCCATGGAGAAGGTTGTGCGCGTCCAAACGAACCAGGAGCATACACAAGAGTCAGCAAATATGCACCTTGGATACAAAGTGTAATAGGTGAGTAATAAAATTTTAATTAAATTGAATTTTCAATTGATATAAATCAGATATAATTAAATAAAGTTAATAAACAATGTAACTAAAAATTTTATCTATCACCAGGGGGTTCCAGGCAAGGAATTTATCTTATGACACCTAAGGATAGTTGTCCTGGATTCCAGTGTCAAACTGGGACACAGCAGTGTCTACCGCTCAGTAAAAAATGCGATGGTCTAGTCGACTGTTTGGGTGCCGAGGATGAAATAAATTGTTCCGGCAGTGGTTCTTATCGATCAAAAGATATTGGAAATCAGACTGAAAACTCTCAGCAAATTTTTGAAAACGAAAATACACAACAGGCATCTGCTGATAACAACTCTGGTAAAATCATCGAAATTGTGCATTTATTATAGAAAACATTATTTCACTTTTCTAGATACCTACACATTTCTGTTAACAGAATTTGCTAATATTTGGATCCTTCGATCGTTCTCTTCTGCGCTAAATATTTTTAGTTTCTTATGACCATATATTACGTATCCGATTCCTACCTTATCGATATATTTTTCGTTGCACCGTTACTTCTAAATTTATTGACATATCAAATAAAAAATTTCTAAGATTAAAGAAAATATGCTAAAATTCCAAATACTTTTTTTATATAAATGTAAATATTTAGGACCAGATAAACGTTCTTTAATGTTTTAACTTTCGTTTTATAAATTTTCAATCTGATATCTCAATAAATTTATAAATAGTGTTGTATTTCTTTCTCTAAAATGTCGGTAAGGTAGGGATCGGAAAAGTAATAAATGGCCTTAAATTTCGTACAGTTGATATTGACTTACTGCACATTTTCCATAATGAACACTTTGAGTTACCGAAAACCGCCTAAAACGGGTCGTTTTTAATTACTGAATACACGAAGAGGTCCGAAAAGGTCCGAAGACGTCCGAAGAGATCCGAAGACATCCGAAGAAGTCCGAAGTCACCCGGAAATATTTTTGTATCACATATTTGTGCGTAAGTAGCGTGGCTTAAAAACAGTGTCAGTTTTTGAATTATACGGTGTGCGGTAACTCAAAGTCGACTGTATGGTGTATATAGAAGAGGGGATTTGGAGAAGATAATCATCATGAGATCTAGATGACTATGAAATTTCACTAACATTAATATTACAGGAATAAATCAAGGGCATCGAAATGAAGAAACCACGCAAACGGCCCCAACTGAAAATTATGAATATGTTACCTACGTTCCACCTACAAACAGATTTGCTTGCAAAAAGTAAGTTTAATTAAAATCTAGGATTTAAAAATCTATTTTTGAATTTTATTGTTGTAATTATCCTAAGACGTTTTTGAAAATTCTAAAAAGGGGCGGATTTCTTCTTATTTTTTCTTATATTTAAGAAAAGTAAAAAAATTATTTTTGAAGTTTTCATTAAAAAAATAAATAAGACCGAAGTAAAAAAAGTCCCATTGAAATTCCAACATGATTTTATACATTATTCTACTAACGCATCGTGGGTCAAAAAAAAGAGCCTGTGGACAAATCAATTTTAGCCTAAACTACTCATCCAATTTTATATAATGAACAAACTGAAAATAGAAATGTGATTTTTCAAGACTGCCATTTATTCAAAAAAATTTCATTTTACCGAAAATCATCCACGTCCGAGAAAAAACACATTAAGCACAGGTTGTTTAAAAAAAAGTCTCGTATGTCCTCGATTTCTTCGAATCTTACAAAGTTTTCTGGTGATTTTTGATGAGGCGCATTAATATTCCCCAAACTCTGTTTTCCCTAATATTTAATTTACCGAACATTATCTGACCGAATAGCAATTGTTTATAATTTTTATGTTTCTGAATTACCGTTTGACATAATTTTTATTTTCCTGGATTATAATTTTATATACTTTTTATAAAGCCGAATTTATTTGTCCTAGTTTATATTTTTCCGAATACCCATTTGACATAATTTCATTCATTTGAGATAATTTTTTTCTGAACAAACGTCTAGTCTGACGTTTTTTTTTACATTTTTTGCAATAAAAATATTTTTAAAAAGTTTCAAAAGCTCTCAAAACCCAAAATTTGTATTGATTTATTACTAGCAAAAATGTACCCAGCATTGCCCGGGATTTTAAGACTTTTCATTGAATTTAAAGGAATTTTAGATACTTTAAAGGATTGCAAAATATTTTAAGTGTTTTTAAGTGCGTTTCAAAGAGTCATAAAAATATTTTTTTCAGAGATTTCACATTTCAAGACATTTCAGCTGATTTTGACGAATGTGGAGAGATTTTATGATACGTATAATATTATTAACGATTTTAAGACATTTATAAAAGATTAAAAACATTTGAAAGAATTTCCAGTAGTTTCAAGGGATTTGAAGTTATTTACTTATACAATCATTTGAAAGCACTTTAAATTTCTTAAAATCCCTTAAAATTCCTTAAAGTCCTCGAAATCAAATAAAATTTACTAAAAACTCTTTAAAATCCCTAAACTGACTTGAAATTTCTTGAAATTCTTTGAACTTCTTTTAAATCTTTACATTTTGCTGTAAATCTCTTTAAATACCTTGAAAGCCTTTAAAATCATCCTTATTTTCTTGAAATCGTTTTAAATATTTCAAAATCCTTAAAATTCATTAAATTAAATCACATGAAATACCTTGAAATCTCTTCAAGTTCCTTATAAAATTCCTGATAATTTATTAAAATCACTGGAAATACCTTAGAATCTATTAAAATATTTTTAAATCCCTTAAAATTAATTAAAATCACTTCAAGTATATTAAAATGTCTTAAAATTCCTTGAAATATTTTTGAAGTTCTTGAAAGTTCATAAACTCTTTTGAATTTAAAAAAAAATCCCTTGAAGTTCCTTAAAATCAAATTAAATTCCTTAAAATATATCTTAAAAGGAAGGAATAGTATTAGAATACGGTGAAAGTTTACTAGTGATTTCATTAAATAAATGACAAGTCTTGGTTTTAGGTGAACTAGTTGAAAAGATTTTTTATTTCAATGAACGTCTTATAACTCATTAGAAAGCAACGAGCTACTGACAAACTTGACGAATTGGTATACAACCGAAGGACTCGTAGACATACCAACATATAATATACAAAGCCATCAGGCGTTATGAAATATTAAACAATAAAGTAATATAATATGAGAAGTGTTAATAAGATAAATTAGCATAATCCAACAAATAGAATTTGAGGAATATGTTATATTCATGCATCTCTTTTTCTTTACTACCAAAGGAATGCCTTATATCAACATGTCTTATTCTTCTTTTAGTTTGATTCAAATAGTTTCAATGGACAAACGCTGTAATGGAATTTACGATTGCGAGGATGGCACCGACGAACAAAATTGCACCTGCAAGGACAATTTATCGACGAATAATCCAAATGCTATTTGTGATGGACACATCGACTGCTTTGACAGCAGTGATGAGGAAAATTGCCGTAAAGAATGTTTTGAATGATGATTTTGATATGGTAACATGAAATGTGTCTCTAAATTTTGCATTTTTTTCTTAGGAATATGCAATGAAAACCAATATCAGTGTCGAAGAAGTGGAGCATGCATCGATTTGAAATTGAGGTGTGACAAGAAACCGGATTGTCAATTGAACGAAGATGAATTGGATTGTTGTAAGATTTTTATTTTATTCTGCTTCTCAAATTAAAAAATCAATTTTAAGTAAATGCACATGCACAACCCTGGCGAAAGTTTTCGACCCTAAATTCATTCTGAACAAATCCGAAGTATTTCGAATCGATTTGTATTTGAACCAAACATTTTCATTCCAATCGAATACAAAGAAAACTTTCAATCCTTTTAAATAACTTTTAATCATTGCGTCCTTTTTAATCACAATCAGGCTGAAATACGAGGTCTTTCGGAATGAAATTATATCCTCTCCAATTTGAATCAATCCGAATGAATATCAGTCCGAACAACTTTTAATGCTTTTTTGTTCGTAGTCCAAATCGGAGTGAGTGCAAACGAATTCCAATCTTTTTCAATCCAAATTACTCCGAATGACTTTCAATAATTTCCACTCTGAATCAGTCCGAATAAATCTGAACGACTTTTAATTTTTTCGATTCTTTACCCCAATCCAAAAACTATCTTTAAATCCAATTCAATCCGCCAATCAATCCGAAATTATTTTTCAATCTGGGTCTCTAATCCTAAATGATACGAAATTAATCCCGATGACGTTCAATCCGTGGCCTCAATCCTATTGAATCCGAAACCAATCCGATCTCAACTTTCAATCTTTTTCAATCCATATCCCCAATCCAACTGAATATAAATAACTGTGAAAACTTTTCAATTAGAATCAATCCAAATGAATCTGAAACCAAACCAAATTCACCTTTCAATCCGTAATAGTAATGTTCTTAGATCGAGATGATACCATGTAGGAAAGTGTCTTGCTGGGCTGAGAAACACTCCACTATTTAAAAATTCTTTTTTGGTGAACATGAGGGCCAAGCTGATGGGCCAGAAAGGTTCAAAAAATCAGTTTTTCTCTATTTACAAATGATATTCAAAAAATAAAAATTTGTGTGTAAAAGTTGTAGCTTTAGAAAAATTACATCTTCTCTATTATTTACCTTTTTTTGGAGTAACCAATCGTTTAGGAGAAATGTTTTAATATAAATATAAAACTAGATGTGTGTGTGTGTATATGGAATTACGACTTTCAGATGGTTCTTGCATATTATTAGGTAAAAAAGACCATAAGGTTAATCTGGTTTTAAATTGAATTTTTTTAATTTATACCATTTCATATTTTCTTATCTAGTCTTTTTTATCTCAAAAATGTTAAGGAATCTCAAAAAACTCGAAATTCGAGTCAGTTTTTGAATTAAGCTTTTCAATGAACAACATCCTATCACATTAGATTGAAATCCTTGCTTCGACCTCGAATTATATCGAATTCATTCGGACTAAAATCCTTTTGCTTTGCCGCGGATTAGATCTGCTTCATTTAGTTTGGAAGCCTTAAATTGACTTCAGGATTAAGTCGGATTCATTCCGATTAGAACCATAATTTTGACCTTGGAATAAATCCGATTCAGTTAAAGAGAAATCTTGGGTTTCACTGCGGATTAGGTCGAATTTGCTCTTTTAATTCAATGGCGGATTCAATCGCATAAAAGCGGATATCAATGCTTCTTTCAAAACTAAACTGAAACGGATTCAGTTCGATTTGGATTGAAATTCTTGCTTCTATACCCGAACTAAATTCATTCGTACTGGAATCTTTATATTGACTAACAATAAAGCATTTTTATATTCATCCGGATCACAATCCCACTTTTAAATTCAGATTGGATTGGTTTCAGACGGATTTGCACTTTAATTTTGACATCGCATTAGATTAGATTAAATCGGATAGGAATGCATGTCTCAAAATCGAATTCGGACGGATTCAATCGGATAGAAACCTTGATTTGACCTTCGATTCGGTTATAAATTTCGGACTGAAATGTATTCATAAGGATAGAATTGTTTCTATCCAAAACTTTCGCCATGAAAATTTGTAAACCTGTCGAGATGAAAAATATATTTTTTTCAGTGGCACTAAGCAATGGAGAGTACTTGAATTTGGATCACGATGGGAGACCACATTTGAATTCTGAGGGAGTAATGACCCAATATCAAAATGGAATTTGGCGTCCAGTTTGCTACAAACCACCATTACCGAATACAGAGAATATTTTATCACGAATGGGATCAAAAACTTGCTCATATCTCGGTTTTAGGTGATTTTTACGATTTATTTACATTTTATATGTTACAACAAGAAATTAATATTATATATAATATTAATTTCTTACTTTTGAAGATTATGCATCAGTTATCCAAATCCCACCTTACCGGCATTTTATTACCTGTAATGACATTTCTAAATTTATTGAAATATATCGAATTACTTTGTGAAATTAAAGTAAGTGCACTAATAAGGTACGCTTGTCTTGTCCACGATATTTACATTTATCAAAAAAGAATATTTAAAAAAATTTTTGATTTGTTTTAGTGCATATTATTTAATTTTAGAAATTTTCAACTTGATATATCAAAATGAATTTAGAAATCATATTGCAGGGAAAACTGAAGGTAAGATAGGAATCAGATAACTGATATACATGGCCTTAAATATTCTGTTAAAATAATTTAAATTGCGATGATTAAAAATTTGTACAGATACTTGGATTATGTGAGAGAGATCAGGGTTCGATCCGGAAGCATACCAGAGAGAAAAAACATAATCAATTACGAATATAAACCACTTTATAGAGTCCCAAATAATGATGAAAACCAAACATGTCCTGGAGTTTACATTCGATGTCAACCTATTTTAAATAATCCTGTAAACTCTCATATGTATTTGAACCTAAATCCGCAAAAAAGCACTTATCAATGGCCATGGTATGGTGCAATTTTTTCTGATGGACAATATCGTTGTCCTGCAGTATTGTTGGAACCTAATTGGCTTCTGACGAGCTCAAAATGCAGCAAAAATATCAAGTGAGTCCTTTCGCATACTAAGTCTGCGGAAATTAAATAATTACGGACATATGGGGCAAAATTCGTCAAGTGTATCCGCCCTAAAACTTTTTGTCTCCGATTTTCTTGAAAGTCCGTGAAATTATTGCCTTAGTGAACCTCGAATTTTCAACCTGCTTTTACCGCGCGCACGCTGAAACTCAAATAACGATAACTTCTACAAAAGTTATCAAAATTAACTTCTCTATTCAGATTTTGGAAACGTTTTTTCATCAGCGTGGTTAATTTTTGTTCCAAGAAATTGATTGAAAGAAAGAAATTGGTGGAAATATATAAAATTTCTTACGCGCGGTTTATTTCGATGTATTTAATAAATTTAAATTACCTAAAGCAAATAATTTATAAAATTAACACAAGTTATATATTTTACAGCCCGGCAACGAACTATACTATAGGGGTTTTCGGGGTCTCTTCTTATAAACCTGCTATCCATCGTCCGACTCAACAGGTTGCAGAAATAGACGAAATCAGAAATGTTAAAAATTCTGATGCGTCATTATTTCATCTGAAAAATCCGATTAATCGCACGCGGTATGTTCAGCCAATCTTTATTGAAAAAAGGTAAGTTTTCCTTTATTTTTGAGGTTTTTGACTCATATTCTATCTCTCCCTAAACATCGAAAATTCAGTGGATATCGAGAAAATTTTCAAAAACAAATTGTCCTTGCAGAATATTTCCACCAGGTCCGCATGATTCTTGCTTAGCAGTCGGCGTGAATAAAAAATACGATGGTAAAAACATGTTTGTCAAACCAGTAATGGCATGTCCAAAATGCCAGCGCTGTTATGTCGCAAAGGATTCTGGAAACTGCAAAATCAATGTAAGTTGTTTATTTTACTAATATTCACTTTTTTTAATACTAGTAAACCAACAGCAAAATTTTGCTGATACAAATTTAGAGAAGAGGTTTGGAAAAATAATGTATGCGGAATTTTAAAGATATTTCGTTAAATCACTTTTTACATTGTCATCAGAGAAGAGAAAAAGTGAATTTAAAAAATATATTTCATTAAATCAAAGGAGAATTCTTAGAAAAAAAACCCATGAGAATAGGGAGAAGGCTATAAAACTGGTATCTACTTTTCTTAAGTGGCATGAATTCAGGATAACTAACCGTTATATAAACGTTTATTTTGATCATTGGTTTAGAACAATACGAATTCTCGAGATTGGAGTGGGACCGTTTCATGTCTTGGACCCGGTGGTTGGTATCCAGCCGGAATTTTTCAAAATCTGGACAGTAATTGTGGTTTTAACAAAACCGAAACCATCAATAGCATTGACTTCATGAATGCTCACATTATGGAAACTATGAATCAAGTTCTGACACCCATTACGGCATCACCTTGCGTCGGAAAAAGGTGCCTTTACGGGAAATGCATTCCTTGGGAAAGAGTCTGCGATGGATTATTAGATTGCCCAGATGGTGCTGACGAAATGCCGGAAATGTGTCAGGAACAGAAACAACGTTGCGAGAAAGACAAAATTGGATGCAGTAAGTTTCTACAAGTTTATCTACTTTACATCTAGAAAAGTATCTGAAAAATGTACATAAATGAATTTCGCCACAACAGAGTGTTCCAAGCAAGAAATGCGATGTGGAAATGGGAATTGCATCCCGAAAGAAAAATTCTGCGATGGAAATCCTGATTGTCAGGATGGCACTGATGAGCCACGAATCTGCAATTGTGCAGCTTATTTACAACTGACAGCACCACACAAAATCTGCGACAACAAGCGAGATTGTTTAGACAAAACTGACGAGCTTTCCAGCATTTGTCGTTGTAAAGATGGAAGTTTTCATTGCAAAAAGTATATTAAAATTTGTTTATTTCTTTAGGAATTAATCGCATGCCATATTTAATTATAATTTTTCAATTTTTTACAGAACGAACGGAAAGGAAAATTGCATTTCACACGACATGGCTTGCGATTCTGAGAATGATTGCCCCAATGGAGAAGACGAGGCGCACTGCAAAACAATTCAAGGATCTTTGCAAGACAGGTTCGTGTCGTTTATATATTTAACTATCAGAAATTTACCGCTACGTTACCCTGGATTTTATAGGATTTTAATTTTTAGAGACTTTTGTTACGTCACAACCTAATCACGGTGTGACGTTTTAGGAGATTCTTTAGATTAATAAGTCCTGATTTTCCTAGCGGCTGGAGAATCAGGTTTGTGAGAACTTGCTCTGTTTAAAGAGGTAAAACTCACCTTATTTTGTTAAAAATAGG
>JAUESI010020375.1:0-10585 GCA_032275145.1 Synergus laeviventris | reverse complement strand
ATCAACTACACGTAGAATGAATGCTGCCTGGGCTAAATTCTTGGCGGAGACTATAGCGGACGTTCTTCCTTAAACAAGACTTGGTTAATTCATAATTTTGTACAAATACAAATTTTAAATCTTAAATATCTTTAAATTTAATAAAAATAGATGGTGTGTCTCTTTAAAATATTCCCGCTATTGTTTTGATCTCTTTTCCACCACTTTCACTTGGCCAATAAGAAAAAAGCGTTACGTTACTAATTATATTTTTATAATAGGAGAATTTATATTAAATTAAATATTCTGAAAAATCTTTCTCTCTCTCTCTCCTTGTGCAAGTTTTGTGATATTACAGTTGTGCAAATAAACCTTATCACAGACACACACATCTTGCTAATTGATTATTAGTACGTTGGTATTATAGACATTTAACGATTAAGGCAAAATTAGCATAATTGAAAGTTGATGCAAGATTAGAAAAAGATTCTTTGATTATAAATACTATTAAATGAAACACCCGAGATCGAATCTATAGCTAGTTAGGCTGCTTTGATAAAATGTTCTTTACTTACCTATTTTTGTCATTTGCAAAAAAAGTGTCCGGTACCCAGATTTTTTCCGCGAAGTCTCCACTTAGGGTTAAGACTTCACTCTTCTGAGAAAAGGCCAGTCTTTCGTCTTTCCAATATTGATTTAAATACATAGTTATTGTGTAATCCTGAAAAAAAATAAATATTACTTAATTCCGCTTTTTCTACTTCTTTAAGTTATACTAATTATTTGCAAGGATAAAAATAATTGAAAACGCTGCATTAATACTAACACATGTTTGTAGTTAAAGTAATATGTGAACTTTCGTATATAGCTTTTATATTCTCAGAAAAAAACAAGCATTAATATGGATTGCGGCGAATTAAAATTTTTGGAATACGTGTGAATCCCGTTTTGTGAGATGTTCAAACTAATGCAGAGGCTTTAAGACGAATTGAACTGAAGGGCGGCGGATAATGGTAAGCCCGACTGGGTAGTAACTAAATAGTCGAGAGGAGAGACTTTAAACATATTTTTTTCTAAATACTATATAGCCAGAATGTCTTAAATTTTGAGTGGGTAAATTAACGACTCGGGATTTTTGGAGTGGGTAGTATGGTACTACCTTTCTTACCCACATAATCTGCCGTCGCTGATTGAGCTAGCTTCAATGAAATACTTTGATAACGAGCGACAGATTTAAGTTCATCAGTTAAAGTGTGAGTGTTAATGTTAAATGTAAATCTTAATGTTGAAACATTTGCACGCTGATAAATACCGATGAATTAAAGATAAGTTCCTACTTTCACAAATTAAAGTTGAAGTATTTTTAGCGCTGATCAATGTCTCTGCCCGACCCTCTTGGTCACTATCAGTTTCATCTCAACTGGCTCCCGAGCTATTCGCTGAGTAGTGATTCCCACGCGAAATTGTACACCCAGAAGGACGCCGAAGCCCCATATCTTCCAAGGAGCTTTCCTATAGACCATGGAAAGCCTGATTCGCCGTTGCAGAAGGCAGCCCAAGGACGAGGTCCTAAATAAGATGATATCACGAGGCACTACGCAGTTCTCTCTTATGTTTTTCCTCGGACCTGGGAGCGAGGTCACCTCCCGGACATCCGCTTGTAGTGACCTAATATAATTATTTATTACGTCCACTACTGTGCCATAATTGCCTACATCTTCTTGTTGGCAATCCTATACTTCAACTTCACCCAACCTCTCCTTTAGACAACTACACTCCACCGTTATACCTGGCGCCTAAATCAATAACCTCGAGTTTTCCCATTTTCCTACTGAGGAAGGGTGAGCCGGTGGACAGGACTATTTCGGAATTGCTGAGGTAAGTGAAAGTAGTATATTGCACAACAAGGGGCGAAAGGCAACAATTTCACAATTTCCTCGCCTTTTGTTGTGCATACAATTTTTCATTTTACTGCAAATCGAACATTCGATTTGAGATGCTTAGAGCGTCGGCGCGAAGTTTAAAATTCTAAAAACTATTTTTTTTATTGTTTATTATAAATAATGAAATTTAAACTTATCGATACATTATGATGTTCGAGAATCGATAAGAAAAGGAAAAATATAAAACAAGTGAAATGCGAATTCTTTCTACAGAATATTCGGCACACAAACTTGAACCAAGAATCTAAGTCAGACAGAACTTCTAACACAAAGGCAAATCGCGTTTTGCAGACTCGTAAGAAAACTTTTAATTAGGCTGAGATGATAATGGAACAAAGAGCAGGGGTTAACTCTTTCGGACTCGGGAGTGAGATCACCTCCCGGACATTCGCTTGCAGTGACCTATTATAATTAGTTATTATATCTACTACTGTGTCATAATTGACTACACATTCTTCTCGGCAATCCTACACTCAAACTTCCCTACTCCTTTTCTTTAGATAATGGTACTCCTCCATTATACTTTCTCAATTTGCTTTTTCTTTTTCTATACAATCATATAGGTTCAGACAGTTCTATCTGAAATGCCCTGCATTGTGCACGATGGGTGTAAAGTAGGTTGTTTTGGTGAGTGTGAAGCACCCTTGGCTCGTGCGTCAATCACACGAGGCAAAATATCCTTTCAACCTGGATGGATACAATATTCTTTGTCCGGCTATGACATATATATATATATATATATAAATATATAAATGGCCCAATAACGCTGTGGGGAAAACTCAAATGGGCTTTAGAGAGAAAACAAATCGGAGAGGCAAATCTGTCTCTTTCTAGATAAAGTTAATTGATCGAGGGCATTTTTCATGGATGGTGCTTGATCAAGCACCCGACCGTGCTTTGTATCGCCAATGTATCGCCAATATCATCTTCATTCCTTTTCCTGCGCCTACACCTTAGAAATTATCTTTCACTTTACTCAAATCCCTGACATCTGGCAGAAGATAGTAATAGTATTCAAGCGATTTTGTGCTATGTTTGATACGTATACTCGTTTTAACCTTTCTCCTTTTTCTTTCGCTTTGGTTGTATCTCTCTATCATTTTGTTACAAAATTTTTTTCGTCATAATCGATCAGAATAAAGGAGGGATTGAATGAATTAATAGAGTATAGGGAGAGGAGCCCCACCCTTGTAGGGCCCTACCGACGCTCAGACTACAAGTGTTTTGGCGGTTCACTTTAGCTCCAGCAAAAATTTCACATCGTTGCTCCTGGATTGTTTCTTCAAACCACACACTATCTTAATGCTTTTAAGATAAACAAGTGGTTGCTAAATCTGGCTCCTGATTGGTTCATTATGCCCAACATTGAAGCTTTACTTCTCGGGAAGTGCATAGGAGTGGGACACCCTATGTATTGAATAATAAAGTCCTTTTATAACAAAAAAATGTGTTTTCCTATGTTAGCCTACGAACTTTTCAGCCGAATTGTTATAGATAGTAATTCAACATTTTAATGATCTTTCATGGTAAAATTTTTGGATTGACTTAAAAGTCGCTCCTCTGCTGGAAGTAAAGCGATGGAAAGAGATATAAATTTGTGGATAGAAAGTGATACAAATTTTCTATCTCTTTCAAGTAACCGATTTGCATCCCCAACTCGTTATATCTATTTACCCACCATTGTATCCCCGTGTCAAGTGATATCTATCTCTTCCTATCTCTCATTCTATTCCTGTACCTATTAATATCTATCTTTTGCTATCTTTTAGTCCATCTCTATGCAAGGCAATTTTGTTTCCTTTTTATACCTAAAGTATCTTCCTCGCTAGAAATGTGTATCTCTTTCTATCCCTAAGGCAATATCTCTCCCATATTAACTTATTAATTTTTATATTTTAAACGTGCTTAATAATTTTATAACTACTATCTAGCGCGCTCATAATATTGTATTTTTTTCGTGTGGTTATATTTAATAGCATAAATCTTATTGCATATTGAAATTATGTTTTATAAGAAAATATGTTTCTTTCCGTTGTGAAGAAAGTCTCGTTTCAGTGAAGGTTTAAATTGATGCATGGGTATAAATGTGTTCATAAAATGCGGGAGATTGTGATAAACATTTGAAGCTTTCGCAATAAGGAGGTATTTGGTACGTGCTTAGGATTTTTGAGGAACGGAAACATATATATCACGACAGGTACGTTCAGAATGAATCTCTTAATGACTATGTCTCGTGTCCGGATGTGAATTTGCCTGGAGATAAATGCATCTCTTCATTCTTAGGTTCGATGACAGAAAGTTGAAAAGCTTCGAGTGTGAAGAGATAAGTGAAAATATTCATTATGTGGATTTTAGAAATTTCAAATTTATATAATGTATACTTTATATATTGAGGCAAAATCTGCCATTTCGCGGGCACATGTTAAAAAAAATAAAAATATCTATGAAAAACATAAAGGACAAAAATTTTGTTTATTACATTCGAAAGGCGTTTGTTACGCGGGTTGCGCGTGACTAATCCGCAATCCGTCACGTCATGTTACTGGACTGAGGATTTTCTTTTGATTAATTCCATATCTTTACGGATGACAAAAATCTAGAATCGAAAGGTCCGTTTCCCGTGAGCGGCTGATTCCGCCGGTGGTGGGGATAAGACCTCGGTCGAACTACCAGTGAGGACACGGGGTGAAACTAGAATATACCAGAGATATACTTCCTATACCAGAGATTCCGTGCCAGGCCGTTCTAAGGTCCTATATAGGGAGTTTAAAGTAATAAAGTTTATGAATATAGTGACTTTATAAGTTATTATTATGCCAACACAGCAGACGCCGAAAAAGCAAAAATGTCGTAATGTTATGACGTTTGTGGTTTCACGTTGTGTGAAATAAGATGTTTTTTTCAACAAAAAGGTAAGTGCTTCATTAATTATACGTTAATATTATAAAGGTTGTTCCGTTTTAAGTTGGTTCTAAGTTGGTTTTAAGTTTAAGGGAGAGTGGGGTAATGCGTGGCAGGTAGGTGAGTATGACACCCCGATTATTTAATGAAAATTAATTTTTTCAATGCTGCTATGGATGAGATAGTAAGAGGAAGCATTCTAGTATTTTTGTCTTCCATTTCTATGAACAAAAATGTTCTTGCAAAGTAATAATAAATGATTAAAAATTGGGCCACTAAAAAAAGTTTTTTTTTCATTTTTCATGATATCGATACAAATACAAAAATAATGCGGATCGCGATGAAGCTAAGATCTTTTGAAAAATTGATTTGAAATAAAGTATAAAATGGGGCATGCTGTAAGCTGTAACAGCAGTGTGGGGCAGGCGTAGAACACTGAACTTCGGAGCAGACGGCAGAACTTCAAACTTCGGAGTAACGGCTGATTACTTAACCTGCAAATTAACAGCATAATAAAGATGGGTTAAAGTAAAGCTAGTTTGCTTTTAATTAGCTTTTAAGTTATTTCATAAGTTAATTATGCAATGTTGAAATCTTCCAATTGAAGAATATATTCTGCAAAATGATGGGTCTTTATTGAATTTAAGTCAAATGAACCCAAATTATATTCATTATATGCAGAACAATTTTCATTAACTAAATGAAAATTCATAAAGAGAATTATTTAAATGTTAACTTATAAAACGAAAGTATTAAGTGAATGTGATACTAATATAATTTAGAAAATAAAAAGATGATGAATTAAGTATTGTGTTTATTTTTTAAAATATTTAAATAACTAATTATAAATATATGGTAATAATCAAATTAAATGTAATGTCTCATCGCTGGGCTAAGACTGTGCTACATCTGTCCCGCTCGCTACAGCGGGCCCCCAGTGGAGCACATGTGGCAGTTTGGAGTGTATTAATATGCAATTTATTTTATTAATATCATAATGGGATAAACATTTTTTTATTGATGTTAGAGATGAGCACAATAATACACTAACAAAACACTAAAAAATAATGTTTCCCACTATTAGTTGAGGGTGGGTGGTATAGTCACTAAAACACAGCACACGTTAATTTAGAAAAGTAAGAGTTCCCTTTATTTTAGAATTAAAAAGCAGCGATAATATCCCAAATACAGATAAGCAAAGGCCTGGAGAAAGTGGGAAGAAAGAAGAGACGAACAGAGGCAACAGAGTAGCCCGCGAACACGACAATTAAATAAATAAAAATAGTATAAGCCTAAACAATCGATGAATTTAATTTTTCAAAGTTATGATCTATTTAGTACATTTTTTTACGCTACTATAACCTTCTGTATTTTTATTAAAATGCAACTTTAATTTAGGATGCCACACGTGCCCCACTCTCTCTTATGTATTTTTGTAGTGATACTCCAATATTAGGGTGACCTAAATGTAACCTAACCTATTGTGATTTTATTTTTTAAAAAAAGGTTATGTACATATTTAAATTTCGTAAAATAACTAATGTAATTAAATATTAATTATTTTTTATTTAATTTTTTATTTATGAAGAAGTAGAGAAGTTTAATTCGTAAAAATAAAGTTCCAAACGAAAAAATAGTTGGTTCTTGGCTTTAATTAATTTCATGAATATCAAAATGTTTAAATTTAACTTGTTTTTCTTTAAATTATTGTTCATTAAATGAAAATTCACAATTTTAAATATTATGAATCGTATTACATATTTTAGGAATAATTAATGTGATAAATAAGTTCTGCTGACGAACAGCTTTGCATATATTTTATTTTTTTATGATTGAACAGTTAGTTTAAATTTTCGTGTACTCTTATCACGGACGTATTCAGAGATCTTTATTGATCTCTTTAAATTCTAGTGAAATTGTTACTGCCATTTTAAATTAAAAATCAGAGAGGCTTGAATTTTGGTTCCTAACTAAATTTTTTATTTCATGTAGATCCTGTGCGTTCATCCGGTTAATCCTAAGGCAAAAAGCACAGGTTTCTTTCTGGAAAAAAAGCAAGGGCTTCTCTTTCATCACCTCGGACTGTAGGAATGGCGCATACAAACTACGATATTCCGTTAAACTAAGATTCCGGAAAACTACAATTATTCCGACTATGAGGGCTAGGAGAATATGGGCTACGATTACATGTCAGGTACACCAAGAAACGTGCTGGTGCTGGACTCCGCCGTAATTTTAAACTACAAAAAAGGCATCGTAGTCATTAGGGTGGTCCAAAAAAAGACACTTGATCATTTTTTGCATCAAGAGTTGACCATATTGTAGGCCTCGTGAAAATAAAAAACACGTATTTTTTTTTTATAATAATTTATAGGACTACGCAAACCACTTTTCTCTCTTATGGACTTTAACATGTAAAATGACACTACTTTTTTCATCCGCAATTCTGCAACAGAAGTTATAATTGAATTTGTTTGAAATTTGAAGTATTTATTTACATAAGAATGAAAGTGCATTTTACTATAATTTGCGATGTTTTAAAAATGTTATGTAATGATTTAGCAACATCTTAAACTATGATAAAATCACAATGTTTGGAACCTTATAAAAGGCTGTCTATATATTTTAATCAACGGCAATTTTTATACACAACTTGTTGTTTACAGAGAAAGTAGAAGTTTACTTAACTTATTGGTATAATTTATTGCTAATTTTCAAAATTTTAGTAAGTCTGTTGCGTAAATAATGAACGTCTGGCATTCACTTAAATTTTGTTAGTTTTTGGAATATTGGCACAGATATAGGCTCCGGAAGCTACGATCACGATTGTTCTCAACAATCGATCTCGACGCAACTGGAGGTGTATGTCTTTCGACTCGTCACTTCCCACAACACCAGAAGACGATCGAGACGGGAAAAAGTTTGCAAGAATATAGCACTAGTAATCCTTCACTAAAATGTGCAATCACAGAATTTATAATGCACTTCGAATGTGGAATTTAACTTGTCAGTCTTCACAACGTTTACGTTAGTTTTAATATGTCTCAGCTTTGCGAGAGTCAAAAGCGAACTGAACTAATAATAATCAGGAATATTATTTCCTTGATATCAACACCACACATGGAAAATGAATAATGCCAGACCTTTCAAAACAAAACACAAACTTTTGTCTCTCTTTTCAACCGCACCGCTCTAATAGCGAGAGTAATAATAGAACCTTAACTCGTCAACCGTCGACAACAACAAATCCAAGGCTCGATTCAAAGAGCGAGTTGGCCACCAAAACAAACAATACAGAAATTCACAATTAATTAAGATTCAAGTCTGAACAATAAACCAGGCCGACAATTTCCAGGAATTCGAAATAAATTATAAACAAAATCAATTAAAAATTAATTAAAGAAGAACCATTTTTTACAATTGAAAATTACTGTTTACCGATAAACAGTAATTTACAAAAGAAGGTAAATATATATTTCCAGCAGTTTTATTTACATAATTAAACATAATTATTGATAATTACAATGATTGACGAAAAATGTAATCTTCTACGGACTTTTTGAGCGACTCCTTATCAGAATTAGGAATATTTTGCCGATGAAAATTCAAATTTAACAATAATTTCTGCAACTGTTCTTCATCGCGAGTAATGTCTGCATTAGCGGAGTGGCACTTATTAGTGCCACTCCGCGTTCTGTGTTATCATTCGTGACAGGCAAATCGCAGATTACGTGAAGACTAAATTGGTAATCTTCTCTTGATTCCCGGGTGTCTGGATCAAAGTTTAAAAAGTCCTCAGGAATCTTTAATTTCTCGAATAATTTAAATGAATATTTTGAAACAAGTTTATCGAGTGTTAAGCTCTTAATTTTATTTTTATTATTAAGATCCAGCACCAATCTCTTCTACGGCACTTCAGTACCAGCTTTTTCTTTAATGGCTATTGCCATTTTACGCTTACATTCAAATAAAACTTGTTTATCAAAAATTCAAAACCGATTAGATCCTCGCTCAAGTACCGAAGGTGGCCTAAATTTTTTTTTAGCGCGACATTACAAACTTTTGCGTCGAGAACAGAGCAGTCGAGGAGTTTTTGTATAAAATTAAGATCACTGAAAGCAGCTGCATCAGGTCTTTGTACTATAAACCAAGGTTTTTGATACAAATTTATAATGAAAATGCAAAGTTTCCGAAGAATTAATTTCACTAGTTTTTAAATTAAACTCTTTTCTAAACAAGAAAATTTTCAATGCGTAAAGGGCTTTTCCAATCCACCTAGCATGATGTAATGCTCCTGGTAATTTAAATCTAATATTTTGTCGCGATTTACCACCAATGAAAATTAATATTAACTCTAAAAGTTCCTTATAATCGCTTCGTAATTGCGCTTCTGCTTCCTTTAATTTTTTTGAAGTAAATTCAAGAATCCGCATTCTTTCCTGTTCATTGCCAAATGAGTGAACTACTTCTGGGTCATCAATTCCAAATTTATAATTATCATGGTTTAATTTGGATCATCAAGAATGCTTTCACTTTTGCATGCATTGTCTGAAATTTAAAAAATTATATTTATTTAATGAAAAATTTATTTAAACAGCAGAAAAATTGTTATTTCATAAATTATTTTCAAAATCTTACCTTCATTGTCGATTTCTTAATATTTCAGCACTGATGTGTCAATTGGAAATTCCAAATATCCAAGACGTGCGCTCTCTCGCTGCGCACTTAAGAAGTTCTTATCTTCATCATATTCTCTGGGTTCAAGGGCTGTTTTGTGTGAAAGATCAAAGAGATTTTCAAGTTCATCTTTAAAATCTTTTTCTTTGAATTTTTGTGTAGTACTTGACTTTGATCGATGTTTGCTTGCTCCTGCTTTTACCCTAGTAGAAATGTTTGCTTCTTTCCAAAATGCAAAATATTTTGAAATAGTATGTTTTGCACTTTCATCCTTAGTTTTTTTGAAAACTTTGCGATGATGAAAAAACACTTGTAAAACTTCTTTTTTAGAAGGTAGTTTTCGTCCACAAAAATGTTCTTTCGTTTCTCCTATTAAATATTCTTCACTATTTATACATTTATCACGCACATTTGCCATAATGGTATAAGTTTTAACACTTGCTTAATTCTGTTCCACGCTGAAAATTGAAATACTACTGACTAAGTTGAAACGAAAATCGAGACTCCAGGCGAAAATGCTAAATTTGCCTTAATACCGGTACGGAAAAATAAAATATGATTCATTGAAATCAGAGTACTTCTGAGAAAATTTTCTACAGGAATAGAATAAGGGTTAGGAGAGCCTCTCTATTATTGAAGACGCAGGTTTCTAATATTGCAATAAAAGTATATATTAAAGGTAAAATATGATACTATGATACATAAAATATCATTCAATGAAAACAGATTGCTGCTGAGGAAAGTTTCTGTAGAAAAGGAAAAAGGATCAGCAAAGCCTATTGTTGTGGATCCAGGTATCTCCATTCTTTCTGTCGCACCTGATGTACTAGAAAGCTAAGACAACGGCGTCGCGAAACATTTCTGCTTTCGGTAATAAAATTGTATAAAACTTTACAACAAACGCGTAGCCCAGCCCTATTATTTAACTTATTTAAAAACAGAAAAATACGTGTTTTCTATTTTACCAAGGCCTATAATATGGTCAACTCAAATGTAAAAAATGTTCAAGTGTAACAGGGAAAGGATATTTTACTTTATTATATTTTTGGTATAGTTTTATTTAAGTTCCGTAGAACGTTTCCAAG
>JAUESI010020374.1:0-10587 GCA_032275145.1 Synergus laeviventris | reverse complement strand
GAAATAAAAAAAAAAAATTCTTAAAAACGTTGTTTTTCTTGGTCAGGCCGGAAACTTATCAATCCACCCTCGTATATGATCAAATCGATAAATTTCAATATTTTTCTTTCTAACCATATTTATCTTTAATCTAATCATCTCTCTCCTTTATATCATTTTGCTTCCTCATAGAGGAAGCTTTATAATCGCTACAGTTTTCAATATTTTCAGAATGGTTTAATATTAAACTTGCATCGCAATTGATAAATGTCTAATACAACATTCTAATCAATTGTCCATATGATATAACAGTCCTATCTCATTAATACCAATCTTACACTGATATTCTTACCTTAAAATAATTAACTAAAATTGAGATATTGTTGACAATGAAACAATGGCATTGAAAATTGTCCACGACACAAAATCGAAAATCAGGTAAAAATAGGGAAATCCCTAATTCTCTACATTTAATTATTTATGAAAATATAAAAAATGGTGATATTTATTTATTGGAAAATTAAACACTGTTTCAAAGAAATCGGAGGTGTACCCTTTTCGGAAATTTATCCCAATTTTGAGAATTATTTTAGTTTTGAGCCATATTTTAGTAACCTCTAAAGAGAAATTTGGTCGAGTTATTTACCCGTCCCGAGATATTTTCGGAAGTAATCTCAAGACCTCCCTGTGACAATAAATTGAAGGATAACTCATGAGACTTTTCGTGTGAACTAAAGAAATGACGGAAGTCCCAGGAAATTAAAAAACAAAATCTTATACTCTATTACCTATTATACTATAATATCAAGAGATAAAGCAGTGGTAAAATAACATATAATTTAAATAATCATATAATATTTACAAACATAGTTGCAGCACATATCTCTGAATGTTTACGAACACTCCGCACCTTAGTGGTGAAGCATTAATCAACAGTTAAAGAATTTGTCACAAAAGAAGGCACCTATCGCCATTAATTTATAATATTAGACTACATGGAGATGCCTGTAAAACGCCTGTAAAGATCAAGTATCGAAAATTAACTTAAAGAGTCCTAAAATAACTTTACATGACATAAAATAACTTGAAGTGCAACAAAGCGCAAATGAAAGAGTCCTGACGTGCTATGGAGTAACTTATTGTATAACAAAAGTAACTTGAAATGTCTGGAAATATCCGAGAGTAACTTGAAGTGTCATCAAGTATCCTGATCTACTTTGAAGAGTTCTTAGGGGTCATGATTTAACTTGAATTATTCTACAAAAAGTAGCATGAAGTACTCTGAAGTGTATTCAAGTATCTTGAAGTGTCTTGGGGTATCTTTAAGTGGCTAGAAGTGACTTAAAGTGTCATAAAATAATTTTTAGTGTGATTTCTTTCGAATCGCTTTGAATGTCTTTTTAAATTTCTTCCAATTTCTTAGAGTTCCTTGGAATTATTTTCAATTCCACTGAATTTTTTTCAATTAATTTGAATTCCTTTAAGTTCTTTTGATTTTTTAAAAATTTCTTTGAATTCTTGTGAATTCCATCAAATTCTTTCGAATTTCTATGAATTATTTTGGACAGTTTGGAAATTAATCGTGTATAATTATGTGATACCACCGGACATGCTAGCGAGGTAAATAAATTCTTGACAACTTTGTAACGCTGAAAGTGGCGGATACCTTTTAATTGTGGTGGATCTTAAGCATTTCTAGTGCACGCGATTCTGAGAAGCTCAGTTGCTCAATGCTACTCGAATTCTTTGAACTATGACTTCGAGTTCCTTTCCTTGCCTCTTCTCACCAGGAATCTTCAATCTAAGAATACCGGTTTTTCAGACGCATATCGTCACTCTCTTACCACTACAAGTCGCACCTGCGTCGGAGCTTCCGTTTTCGGAAGTCGTTTCCTGGTCGAGAAGACACTCTCAAGGTCACTTAATCACCTTAAGGTCACAAACACTCAGCAACTTTAAAATACCATTAAATCATTGAAAGTTTTAATTTTCTAGTGTTACATATTGTTCATGTGCAAATTACCAAATTTGTTTTTTAATTGAGAAAGAAAAAAGAAATTTATTTACTGAAGGTTCTGTCAACCTTAAGGAATAACACATTCTCATTTGCAGAACACACTCGTGCTTCGCGCTCGATATTTGAAATAAACCTCGCACTTTACTATAGGTTCGGTTTTGTTCACCATGTAATAAATTTAAATAAAAAAGTAACAAATTTTAGTGCGCAATTTGTTCGTTGTGCTTCGTGCTCTGGAATATTTGGTCGTCGAGCTGCAATGTTTCATATTAATTTTGTAACATTTTCTCATATCTCACATTTTTTGGCGATTAAAACGAAAAATACTTACTCTTTTAAAAAATGATCAAGGGAGAATTTGTAGATCTTTTTGAGACCAATAATTAAGTTTTTTTTATCATGTTTTCTAAATTTCACTTTATTTGGCTCGAAATTTGAATTTTGGATGTTTCAAAAAAATTCAAAAAGTTGTTTTAATAATTTTATAGCGTGTTAAAAAAGGAACTTCTTTCACCTCTGCCCTTTTTTCCATATCAAGCGTTGTTTATCTTTAACTTTTTAATTTTCTTCGTTTTTTTCAAATTTCGAAATGTTATAAGTCTGACAATTTTTTTTTATCAAATAGATTGATCGAATTTCTGAGTACCATGAATATTTATTCAAAGAATTTGTAAAGTAAAAAAAAAGTAGTCTGAAAAATTTTCAAAATGTTCTATCTTTTTGAGTTTTTATCTAAAATAGCTGGCTAACAAACTTGACCTTCATTTTAGGACACTAAAAGAGTAATAAACTAATACCTTGTCTGATGAAAATGTAAAAAGTATGCTGTTCAATTGTTCATTTATCTCAAAAATCAGACTATTTTCGTTGCCAAACGAAAGACGGTCTATGCTTCGAAGACGAAGTTTGTGCAATGTATTTCCATTTTCAGAAATTTTAAAGGATTTTACGAAATTTTAAACGATTTTCATGTATATTAAGGGATTTAATGTGATTTCATGAGATTTGAAGAATGATAAGGAATTAAAAAGGATTTTACGAATTTTAAATAAATTTCATGATATTTCATGGTATTGTTAATAATAAAATTTAAGAAAGACGATATTTTGTGAGATTTTAATAAATTTTTAAAGATTTAACGATATTTGAAAGAGTTTTAAGTAGTTTGAAAATATTTAAGGATACTTTGTGGAATTTTTAGTAATTTCAGGAGCTTTTGAGAGATATCAAGGGCTGATATTCGAGTTTTATATTTTTGGCTCTTATTTTTGTGGGTCCTATTGTTCGGCACTTCTATATTGAAATTTTTTGGGATTATTTATTTATTTTCGATCTTCCGTTCTAGAAAATTTTTCTGGAAAAAATATTTGTTTGTAATTTTAAAAATTAAATATTTTGTTAAGAAGAAGAAAGAAGGAAAATTTAAAGCTGATGTAAGGAAAATAAATAAATGATCGAGGCGAATCGATTGAATTATATCATTAATGCATTTAATTGAAAAGTAAGGAATTTATGATTTTTGTATTTTTGAAAAGTTATGTTTTCATCGTAAGCCTTTGGATTATCAAAACTCAAAGCTGATGTAAGTTACTAAAACGTTTATTTTTTCAAAAAACAATTAATTTAATATTAATACATTTTATTTTCAAATATGAAAGAAAAGATGAAATTTTCTACTGAAAAGTGATACAACTTCAGATACAACTTTACTTATAATTATTGATTATGTTATTACTTTGTAATGATTTATATGTACTATCGCTTAAGTCCTTGCCTATTCTGCTATATCCTGCCAAAACCTAAAGCTATCCTGCATTATCCTGTTGAATTTATGAATTTGGAAGGACTTTGAGATGCTTTTGGGACGCCTTCAGTACCTTGAATGAGTTCCAATTATTTAAATTTTCACGCCTAACCGACTGTTGTGGTCATATGATTCCCCCCTTCTTTACCGATCATACCCAAGGATCTTGGATGAATCTTGTGACGGATGAGATTGCTACGTTTTCTGCCTTTCTGTATGCCCATCTTTATAATTAGGAATCTCTGAAAAGCCTTGTGCATGAGGCCCTATTCTTTGGTGGTACGTTCCTATCCAACCTTGGGAGCTCCCGTATTTGCAGTTATCTATCTGCGTTCGGCCAGAGTGACGTATGGATTAATAGGGACAGTAAAATGACGATCTACCATCAATTTGGATCCCTATAACACCTTTAATAGCCACGAACTTGTAAAACTTTCCGTTACAACGATAGGCAGTTCTTTTGCAATCAGCCAATGGGAAGCAAGCTCGTTGGGAACGAAGAAGATGACGCGACGCATGCCGACGCGACGCCGTCTTGTAGTTGTAGCCGTCTTTCATCCGGCAACTTCCAGAGAATCAACACGTTTCTTTTTATCTTAGCGATTTCCTCTTTATACGTCTATATTTGATTCAGGCATTTCTTTCCTTTTGGTTGTAAAGGAATTCCAAGAAATTCAATATTTATGTAATTTCGTTTTTATCCCCAAAGCTATTTTATAGCTGACATTTTCTTCTTTTTTGGTTGCATTGGAATTCCTAGATATTTTGTGACTTATATTGTGATTTTTTTGTTTCCCTTCTAAAATTCTGTAGAATTATTAATATTTTGTGATTTTAATTGTGCTATTGTTCTCTTGAAAGAATTATACCCTACGTATTATTTTTGTTCCTTTTTTATGAATAATTCTGTGGAATTATTCCTTGTGTGATGTATACATTATGTATACTGTTCCCCCTTTCTGATATTATTTTAACCCTCTCTGATATTGTCTGTTTCTCGTAAATGATTCTGGAAAATGATTTATATTATGTTTTGTGAATTGCTTTTTCCCTTTGATATTGTGCGTTAATTTTGTTCTCTAATTGTCTTGTATAATAGTTATGTTTTGTATGTTATGATTAATAATTTGTTCGTCTTCTTTAAAATTTAAGAACTATATATCATTTAATAATGCTTGTCCATTTTTTTCATTTATGTATCTGAATTTTTATTATCTAATGTAATTAAGCTATATTGTCCCACCCTTCTCTACCAATCCGTAACTATAACGAGTAGCCAGAGGTTTCGCCTCATATGCCTCATATATTTATGGGCCTTATATATTTAGCACTTCTTTATGGATCTTACATTTTTGTACTTATATTTATATTTTTGGGCTTTACTGTTTTACTGATTTGTTACTTATGTTATATTTTTAGGACTTTCGGTTTTAGACCTTATGATTTTTAGCATGAACGTTTTGTGTCTTATAACTTTGGATTTTACATTTTGGGTCTTTAATTTTTGGAATTCAGGCTTATTATGAATTACCATATAATAAAAATTGAGCCAACAGTTTTGCTCGTGAAGGGTTGTTAGCTTACTTTATGGCGCTTATGTCAGTATAGAGTTCAATAAGGAAGGGACCGTTAATATTTCCGGATTAGCAGCAATGTCATAAACGATAGGCGGGTGAAGTTTTGAATTCATCGCGAGAGTCACTCGCGCAATTTATAGGTAATTAAATATGAAGAATGGCGAGCTAGCGTTCTCTAGATACTCCTTTTGAATCGCCGCCATCGCTCTCCGATCGACCAAAGTGGACTTAGCGGAAAAGTATCGAGCGTATCTCGATTTTAGAGAATAGTTGCATTTCCTATTAATTCTTTTTCATTAAAATCATAATGAAATCTTTAAATCATTAAAATATTCTTTCCCTTGAAATCAAATGAAATTAAATTAAAGAGAATTTTAGAGAATTTAAAAGTAATTTCAAAGAATTTTTAAAGAATTACAAATTAATTCAGAAGAGTTTCAAGATGTTAGAATAATTTAAAGACTTATTAAAAATTTTTTATGAGATTTTAAATTATTATAGTATATAATTTTAAGGGATTCTCACTAAATATTTCAAAGATAATTAATTATATCTTCAAATCACTAGTTTTTAAATCGTTATCCCATTTTATATAAAAATATTATATAGTATAATTATATAAAAATATTTTTATTGAAAATAGAAATCCCGACCAGGACCTGCAGGGCTGAACCTCATTTGAAATAGGGCTGAATGGGGCAATCTCTGTACGGGATTAACTCCTTTTAAAATGATAAGAGAGGATACAGTGTGAAATCTATTATATAAGTTAAAATTTTCATTGGCAGAATTTAGATCGGTATTCAAGATTTAAGAAAAAGAAAAGGAAAGGGTCAACTAGCCACGCGTAAATTCCATTCAGATGATGTATGTGCGTGAAATTATACTTCTTACTTCTTTCTTCCTTTATATGATATGATTGGAAAGGCTTTTAGAGCGATTTAAATAGTTTGAGTATTATTAAATGTCTATGATAGACACTTCAAAGCCGAAGAAAAGTCAAGTCGAAGTGTGCATTTGAACGTCTGGATAAGTTAAGACATCCACATGTCAAATATATGTATACTACGATGATTTCAGATTGATAGGGCTGGATTCGAAAATGTTTTCCTTTCTGTGCTTCATCAGATTGATTCAACTATTTTCATGTTTAATTGCAGAAGCCTTGCGGAAATAAAGATTTATTAAAAATTCGGTGGTATTTTGTCATTTGGTTATGTGATCTCAAGTTTCGCGAAAGACAATGATTGATTTATGGGGCAGGGGGGGAGATTGCAGATACACACTAAAGGATTATATTTAAAATCTTAAAATCCCGACAGATTACTTATATATATCTTCTAATTTTGTTTAGCCTCTCAACATTTTTAAAAAAACCTCTTCATTTGTAATAAACTTCAAAGTTCCTTTAAAAACTTTTAAATAATTTCCAATGCTCCTAAAAACCTCTCCGAATTTTGAAAATTCCTTAAAATTAAAAATACTTTCAAATGTGTTTAAAATTATTTTAATTTCCTTTATTCCCAAAAGTTTTCTAGATATATCACTTGAAATTTTAATCAACTTCATTAATTTAATCATGAACCTTTAGCGATTTGGATTAAATTTGTGACTCGACAACAACTAATTTTAGAACGATAACGAAGATAAAGTGGTGGCTATTCGATGTACAGATAATTTAAAAAATTACGGCGAGGACTTTCCCACTTTCAAAAAGGGGCGTAGATGGTCCCAAATAAATCCTCGCGGAGTCGAAATCGAATCTCAATTGTCACCTCGAATGCAGAAAATCGACGACACCATACACGTTCTCTTGTGAAACACCGATCCAATTAACGAGCCACGAATTCAGGAATAAATCACCGCCGAACGAACATACCACATCTCGAAAAGAGATAACCTGCCTCTGCTACGCGCGAAATTAACGCTCACAACTCAGAGATTCCTGTTGTAATTGTTAAGATTCTTTTTATATTTTCAAATATTTTTTATAACACATGAATGATAGCACATGTTTTTCATGCCTGTAAAGCAAGGCTAAGGATCTACTTTTCAATCCCTTCAGGATTGAAATATAAAAGAAAAATTCATTCAAATATATCCTTATACCCAAATCATACCAATCTATTTCTATCTCTTTTTAATCTATACAAATAATCGCTTTCCTTTTGAATCTCAGTTTTTCTATCTTTCTGTATCCTTCGTTTATCTTTGCCAATCATTCCCTATCCTCAGCCTATATCCACGCCAATATTTCCTTAGTTTTCGTCTATATACAAGTAAATATTTTCTTATCCCTTTACAATCAACTGACGTGACCATCTTTTTTAATACCTACTTTCTTATCCATGTCTATTCAATATGTAATCATTTCAATCTTTTTCCATATCTCTTGAAGTATATATGATCAAATTCATACATTTCAATAATTACCTTTCTAACCATAAATATCCTTACTCTAATCATCTCTATCCTTTTCTATCCTTTTGTTTCCTCATAGAGGAAGCTTTGTAATCGCTACATTTTTGAATATTTTCAGAATCGTTTAATTAAACTTGCATCAATTGATAAATCTCTAATGCAACATTCTAATCAATTGTCCATATGTATACGTGTGTGTGTATTTTGTTGGATGTCGATGTTTTTTGTTGCCACTAAAACTTGAAGACAGTTGAAGATAAATTGGAAAAAGTAGTAGGACATATTTGCACCACCAATAACTCAAAACGTGCTCAAGGATTTTAAATTAAAAACAAGGTGACCTTGAAAAACATTGAAGGTCATCGTTAAAATCAAGATTAAGGTCAGTATTGAATTCTTCGTTATAAGTTATTACCAAAAGAATCACCTTAATCCACATGAAAAATATGAGGAAATATTCAACCGTCCCGGAACTTCAGTGACTCCCTGTATATATTAATTACATTTGAAAAATAGGCTCTTTTCTGAGATGCAGGGATTGGTCATTTCCACGTGGTGTATCTTGATAACAAGCTCATAGAAAATTTTTAAAGAGATTTATATCTATGTAAAACTAAACAAAAGCAAAAAAATTATTTCAGAAGATAATTTAAAAACATAAAATTTTAGTGAGATTGGCTAAATACTAATCAATTTTTTAAAAAGTTTTAAAATTCAATATTTTAAAGAATCTTACCAAGTATATTCATTTCAATCTTTACCTTTCTTTCCATGTCTATCCTTAATCTAATCATGTCTATCCTTTTCTATCCTTTTTAAAATCTACTAGAAAGCCCATCATTTTAAATCCTTTCCTTTCTCTCCATGTCTGCCCTTTGTCTAATCATGCGAATCCTTGCATATCTCATTTACAATCGAATACCACGCTTATCTTTTTCAATATCTACCGTACTATCCATATGTATACTTATATAATCATTTCAATCTTTTCCTATCCCTCTTAAAGTATACTACCGAGTCCATCAATTTCAATCATTACCTTTCTATCTATGTGCAATTGTGCATGGTATCCTTTTTGCATAATTTAAATCATTTTCTATCTTTTTTAAAGAGCATTACCATATCTATCATTTTCAATCACTACACTCATTTCCTATCCCTCTTGCAATATACTAGTATAAAGCTTATCTTTTTCGATCTATATCTTTTCTATCCATATCATATTCAACGAGAATAGTCTTTGTTGAATCACCTTAATACTTTTTTTATCGTTTTCGGAAGAATACCACCAATCCTATATTTTTCAATTCTTATCTTTCTGTGTACAAAAAGTTCTATTATTTTATATCACATATATTTTTCTATTTCTATGTGCGTAATAATTATAACGCGGTTGTGTTTTTTTTTTCGCAATTTACTGTTCTTTTAAAATCTAAAATCATGAAACTTATGCATTTTAATTGTGATTATACTTAATATCTGTGAGATAGAGATGCGCAGATAAATATATCCGTTTTAGATAAAAAAAAATTAAAGATAAAAAGAGTAGAACCATATAAGGGCAAGAAAATAGAAAATAGAAAGACTTACATATTAGACAAGGAATAAGATAATAAGATAGAGAAAAATTAGGTCTGATAGAGATAGTTTAGTGATTGTACTGTCAAAGAAATTGAAAGGGATAGAGATGGATAGATGAGACATAGATGAGACGGAATGAGGAAATGATTACATTTTTTAGAAGAGATAGACCGAGATAGATGAAGATAGAAAAAATGGATAGAAGAGATTACAATTTTTTGAGAAGACATAGCCTGAAGGATAGAAAGCGATAGGAAAAGATAGGGCCTAGTGAAAACGACGGATACACACATAGATAGGAAAAGATATCGTTTGATGGATGCAAAATATGTTATAGGTACTTGGAAGGGATAGAAAATCTCTATCCCTTTCTCTCAAACAATTGTTATCCTTTTATATCTTTTTATTTCGGACAAGTACTCCCCAAGGGACTCAACAGTCCTTTTTATTCCATTCTTTTTACTCCCTAGGGACTGAAAAGTACTTCGTATTCCCTACTTTTTAGTCTTTAACTAGATAAAATTACTCAATACTTACTGAAAAATATTTTTTAATCAATACTTTTGACACAACACTTTTAAGACCCTATAGGGACCCAAAATTGGCATAAGTCCCAAAACGTATATTGGACCCAATATGAACATACAACCAAAAAAGGACATATAGCCCTGTTGATTTAATTCGTAGAGTTAATGTATATCAAAAATTAATCTCTATATTCTAAGAACAATATGTGTGTGGCCATATGTGATGGCATTTGTTTATATGATAGTGGAGCAGGACTGGACAGGCCGAATGTCTTTATCACAAAAGGTGCTGGTGCAAATAACAAATCATAATGAAAGCACATGTTAATTTAAAGGTAATCCCTTACTTTAGTTCCATAACCTAATTTCCAATAGGTCCAATATGGACATAGGACCTAAAAGAGACATAGGACCCAAAATGGAGATAGGACCAAAATTTTTTTCAGGAAACAGCGTTTATATAGGGGCAAAAGTTGTGACGTTGCAATTTTTGCAAGTCACAAACATAGAGTTTGTAAAATTAAATTCATTTTTTTATGAAAATATAGCTCTGGAAGTTGCAGGGTTCTCTTGGATTGGAAATGGTTAATTTAAGTTTATTTAAGATAGTTATTAATTGTATTGTTATTTTGTGATTTTTATGTACTATCGCCTGAGCCCTGGAAGTTTCCTGCTGTATCC
>JAUESI010020372.1:0-10635 GCA_032275145.1 Synergus laeviventris | reverse complement strand
ATATTATATTATCTTATCACAATGAGGAAGCAAAGTGCTCAAAAAATGAGCACAAAAAAAATGTTAATGAAACACCCTAGGTCAAATTCACAGCTATAGGAAGGAACCAGCAGGAACGAGGCGAAACCGAGAAATTCTCGGTTTTCCTCGTCTCGAACGGCATCATTAGTAGAAATTTTACTAATGCAATTAGTAGCGATGGGTTTGAATGTTAAATTAGGAATTCTATCACATTTTCCTAAATGAAATGGTAAGATTCATGTTACTAAATGAATTAGTAAGGGTAGAAATAAATTGCTTGGAAAACATAAATTATTAATTCTTGAAATACTCTCTGGCAGTTTTCGAGTTTTAAAAGTTAAATGCTATATTAATTTTCTTATATTAATAATAATTTTTTATGAACAATAGAATGTTCAAAATTCAAACGGTAATATAAATTGCAGACATTTTCTATATTATCAATCTGTATCAATATATAAATACATCAACAGTGCTTTTTAAAGTTTAATTCAATGTCCAGTTGACTTTTACGACAAATTTAATGAGTTTAAGATAAGTATATGAATTTAAATTTATAGGGGTGATTTTCAGATAGATTTTTTTTAATCGAAACACAAATACAAGTTCTCAATATTAATGAAATAATCTCCATCCATTTTCAGATATAGATATATTATTGTACCAGGATTATATACTTCATGAAGTGGGGAAGTTGCTTGACCAAAATTATTACTTTTATTTACTATTTAAAGTTTAAATTATATTTTTTACTCATTAAAATTCATCAAAGTATAAATTCAAATTTTTTGAATATACCCCTAAAAATAGTATATATACCCCATTTAAAATAGTAACCAGGAATACAACTACCAATTCGTTGAGTAGGTATAGCTATACTAATTCATTTAGTAACAACCCTGAGGTTCCAAACTCTATGCAAAATACCCTTCTGGTTTAGTAATTTATATCCATGCGTCTAATCTACCTAAAGGGAGTAGTAATAATTTAAAGTCTAAAGGATACCCTTGTATTTCCCATTGTAAGCGATGACCATCCCTAAAGGGATTACTGCACCGTTTCTATTGCAAGAAAAGGGTCCGAGATTTCAGCTTCTTGACCTATTCTTAACTTATTATGCAAAGAAGACCATTTCGGATAAGTAACCTGTTTCTGTGACTAATCTACCTGTAGGGACGAGTAATTTTCTAAAGTCTAAATAATACCCTTGCATACTTGCCATTGCCAGCGACCAATACCTAAAGGGATTAGTGCACCATTTCTATGGCAAGAAGGTGTTCGAAATTTCTTAGCTTCTTGACTTATTGGCTCATTAACTTCTTGGCTTATTGACTTGTCGTCTTGACCATTTCTGTCAAAATATTGACGACTATCACTCCACTGAGGTTCATCATTAGCATTGTATGCGGAAGGACGCTCTTTGAATACATTAGCAGAGGGTGGTCGTTGCTCTGTTATTATTTCCGTTGCAGATTATAGGGTTGAGGGGCATTTATTGTTCGGGGGCGGTAATATAGGTAGTAGGTAGTTGGCAGTAGGTAGCAAGTACGTTCATTCACCCAACCCGGCAGTCCTCCTACTCCATAGGCTTGCACACCTGTTGGCTTCTGCGATTATGACCGCAATAACATTCCGTCAAACTGTGAATGCCCTCCTGGAACTCCACAAACCTTACTTACCTTTCTCTGAACATGTGATGCAATGCTCTGAATTCAACAGAATTTAAAGTAGAAGGTTCCTTTGTAAAAGGACTCTTCACTTTATTGGTATTACTCTTCTCAGTTAGTTATTTTCTTCATCATATATTATAGAGGAAGCTTTGTAGTCGTAACATTTTCCAATATTTGAAATCGGAACAGCGATTGCATTTTCAACGATTTCACATTATATTGTAAAAATGACAAACTATTATATTGAAAAAATTCTCGTTGAACTTGAAAAACATTGTGACAAATAAGTTCGCTCTGTATAATTGCTAAATATAAATTTCCCATTGGCAATTCTGAATCTCGCAAGTATAACAATTGTGAATTTTGATAAAAAACAGTGAATAATACCCAATTTATATTCATTATTATTATTAAAATATTGCACAGCAGATACACATGTTTGCAAATTATTTTTATATATACATTTTCCATTGCCCTTTGAATTCATTCTGGTATTATTTGTATAAACAACTTGAAAGCTCCGACGCTGTAGCAATGCTCCAAAATTTGCTCATTGATTTTCACTTATGTTTCTTTTTTTTTGACAAAATTATTTTATTTCACCGCTAGGCAACTTTTCCATTTACTTAATCATTGTAATAAATTAAATGTTAGTTCTTTGGGTATTGATATATGATTAGTACCGTGTACCAAGTGTTTGTAAGATTTCAGGATAATTAATTAAGTAGTGTTATTCCTATTACTAAAAGAAGATAATGTCTAAAATAATCTTCTTTAAGAATTCCTTGCATGACATCAGATGAACAAATTTTGCACGATATTTAACATCTAATTGTAAATCAAGTACTTTTTTGACAACACCGCACAATATCAGTTTTTTCTGTAAATGACGACTGCTCTACTATATCGTTTCCAATTGTATTAGGTGACAAACCAGGAATTTTTTCCAACCACTACTCATTTATGGTTGCCAGAACCAAGATGTTGATTGACAGAACTATACAAGTGATTGTGTCAATTATTGAATTTTCTAGGGATTTTCTGGAGGTTCCTCAACAATAATCACAGTACATGAAAGATCGATAATGTAGACAAATATTCGACAGTAAAGTTTATGAGCTTTAAAAATCGGAAATACTCCATCTTAAAGATTTTTTAAATCCTTTAAAATTCGTTTAGAAATATTTTATTAGAAGTTTAACAAAGTCTTTGAAATTTCTTTAAGTTGACTGCAGTCTTTTGCAATCTCTTTAAATGTAAAAAAAAATTTTAATCTTTCGAAATCTTTTTAAAAGCCTTTATTAAAGCTTTAAAAATACTTTGAAATCTTTTTAAATCCCTACACAAGTTTTGATATCCCTAGCAGTCCCTTACAATACCTGTTTATACGCGCAAGTAATTTGCAATGTATTTTTTTAAATGTTTGGGTTCTGAAATTTGTTCAATTACTCAATAATCCAACACATAATATCTTTAATTCATTTATGCCCTTTTTCATTTTTCAATAAATATCTAAACGAGATATGAGTAGAATTTTAAAGGAAATTTAAATGAGTTTAAAGAGTTCCATGTAATATTAGAATATTAATGTTTCTTAATAATTAATTCTGTGAATTCTTCGGAAGTTTTTGGAAATCTTTTAAAATGACTATATTACGGATGCAGTAAACAGATTGCATATATCCTAGGTTTAAACAATACCATCATATCCAGAAATCTTTTTATACCTTACGAAATCTCTTGAATTTCTTTCAGATTGCAAATTTGAGACTGCGAATGAGGATGAAAATATGCTAACGTACGTTTATCTGGTCCTAAATATTTACGACCAGATAAACGTACCTTAATCATTTGAAATCTTTTGAAGGCTTCAAAATTGAATTCTTTTCTAACCGGTTTGATACTTTTTATAAACCTTATGAAATCGTCTTGAAATCTCTCGAAGGATTTTATAATAGCTCCAATTTACAAATATGTATGTCATATCTGCCTATCATAACCATAATCAATTTGTTAAACTCAAAAATCCACTTTTTAGCATATTGAAACGAATTTCCAAGGCTAAGTTTAAAGTTTTTAGGATTAAATATTCTCGTTCGATCAAAACTGAGGTTAAGCAGCGCTTCTCGGTTGTTACTCGGATAGGGTCCGTCTTACTATAAAGAGAAGCGACTTTTAAAAAGGACAAATGCAAACACGCATCCTAATCTCATTTCGTATCCGCAAGTGTCAGGAACATTTTCACATCGGCCATACATTTTTTGGCGTCATAAAAATCTCCTAGAGAAAAATTTGCCTTTTTTCTTGACCATATGGCAGTGACCTTTCCTGCCAAAGAATATTACTTCCAATTCAGGCGTCGCATTTGTACGGGTCGCCCAATTCCTCACGTAATAAACATCTATTACGTTTATTACCCTCCGCAGACATTCTCAGAATCGGGTCACCATTTCTCCTCTCCACAGACCATCGATCAACCAGATCAGAATGCAAAACTCCCAACACCAATCCGAAAATCCACCATTTTTATAATTGAATTTGTAATTCAATTCACTTATGGTAAATAATTGAGCACTAGGAAGTTTTCGCTACCCTCTCGCGACTCACGGTCCAGTTTTCCTGTTTTCGCATTGCCAATCCCGTTTGCCGCTTTAAATTGGATTCGCGCGAGAGGCTAAAACCCCAGTTCGACGAGATTGTGTGTTTCACCAACGGTGAATTTCACAGTACCGGTCGCAGATTTAAATTGAGTCCACGCAAACTCGCCTCAAATTTAAACCTGAAAATACTCGGTCAACCGTGCGCCTGATGGAGTCGCCCCCTAGTATATATCATTCAATATTTATTCGAAGCTCCTGCTGAAAAATTTCAAACACCAAATCCTATACTCTTGCAGGCTGCTTTGCACTGGACAGTTTTCGAGGAGATACCGTTATTATGGCGCATGACGCAACGAGTGCTATCGACAATATAGGATATATTGCCCGGTAAATTATTTTCCGGCGGTGAATCAATGAATCCTTGCTTTGGTTTCCTTCCCTCCTTCATGTATCTATTTTTGCGCATTTTGAGGTAGAGCGAGGACCCCTAAATCAGGATAGCCACTAGGGGTGGTCTTTATTTACTCTTGGTGGATTTTTTTTTCGAATTTCTTTGGTTGCATCCCCCTATTGTTTTCGAATAACCAATAAAATGACCTGCGTCAAATTTTAGCGAAATCGGTTAACTGAATCCGAATTTGATGTCAAAATTCGAAAATTCAAAATAGCGGATCCAATATGGCGGATAAAAATATAAAAAAAGGCTCGATTTGGATAAATCTTGGTACTTACTCTGTTAATCTGAATTAGTAAGAATTCGATTAAGTAATTAATTAGTATAGCCTTTATACATTTACTTTGTTACATTTCTCAATGAATTTTTCTTCGAATATCACACTATATCGCAGTCAAATTATTTAATTTTTATAGTTTATTTAACAGTTTTTAGAAGAGTTCCAAGGATTTCGAAGTATTATAAAGAGTTTTCAGTTATTCTATGAGATTTTAATGTTTTTTGAGTATTTTGAGGAATTAAAAATTTTTCCAAGGAATTTTATTAAGGGATATTGAAATATTTACATGATTTTCAATATATTTTATGGAATTTTAAAATATTTTTAAGAATTATAAATAATTAACAATTTTCCGTGGAATTTTATGGAGATGCTATAGTCATTTAAAGAAATTTTCAAGGGTTTTAAAGGGAATTAGAAGATTATTGGGAAATTTAAAAGAATTTCATACGATTTTTAGAGATTTTGAAAAATTTATAAGGGATTTTGAACGAACTTTTGATGATGATTTTAAACTCCGTCACAGAATTTTAAGCGATTTAAAAAGATTCTTATGACTTTTGAAAGATGTTGCAAAATTTTAAGTAGTTTCGAGTACTTTTAAGAAATTTCATGAGATTTTTAGGAATTTTAGAGATTTTGATAAATTTTTAAGAGAGAGAAGACATTTAAAGGATCTAAAAATGTTTCAGATATGTCATTGAATAGTGTTACTAATTCATTCAGGTTGTCCTTGTTACTAATGGTATATTAGTAATTTTTTACTAAATTAAAAAAAACATTTTTTTAGTAAACGACTTCGCACCTTTTGAATTAGTAGGAAACTACTATTAATTAGTAATATTTAACTAAGTCAGATTGAGAAATTACGAGTATATGTTATTTAGGTCGCTAATTATGAATCTGAATTAAGAATTTGAAAATTCAAAATGGCGGATCCAAGTGGAGGAAGAAAATGAAAACAGAAATTAATTTTGTGATATTAAGATTGTTTGTAGCACGTCATATTTACGCTTTACAATTTTTCAAAAATGGCTAAAAACACTAAGTGCCATCTTATTCGCATCAAAAAAAATTTTATTTGCCAAGCAGTGAACGCAAATGAAAAAAATAAATATCAAAAAACCATAATGAATCCGCCATTTTGAATTTTTAAATTTTGCATTCAAATTTGGATTCAGCGACCCCAAATACCCGTAAGGGCCAAAATTTACCTAAATTGAGCCGTTTTTTGTATTTTCGTCCGCCATTTTGAGTTTTCTAATTTCAATAAATTAATTGAAATTGACTGCTTAGAAATTCGTTGGAATTCATTCTGAAACGCTTGGGAATTTATTGGTCTTTTGAAAAATCCATTGGAATTCACAAGAAATCATTGAAATTTATCAAATTCCATTGAGATTCGTTGGAATTGATTGTGTAATTCACTGGAAATCATTGATATTTATTGAATTCCATTGAGATTTGTTGGAATTGACCCTGGAATTTATTGGAATTTTCAAAAATTAATTGGAATTCACTGTAAATCATTGAAAGTCGGATTTATAGAAATTTCATCTGAATTATTTTGTATCCGTGGAATGTTCTTCATATTTACGGAAAATCAAAGGAATTTATTGGAATTCACAGAAATCCACTGCAATTAATTTAAGTTCATTAGAATTCGTCAGATTTCACTGAAATTCGTAGAAATTGATAGAAATTAATTCTCAATTCTCTGGAAATTATTGGATACTTCTAAGAAATTCATTGCAATTTTCTAGAATTCATTGCAACTCTACGAATTTCATTGAAATTCTTTAGAATTCATTCTGAAATCTTTGGAATTTATTAAACTTTAAAAACATTTCTTTTGGATTTTACTGGAAATCATTAATGCTAAATTCTCTGGAATTCATTGGAATTCTCAGAAATTCATTGGAATTGAATGGCAATCATTGAAATTCGTCGTATTTATAGGGATTCCATCTTAATTCTCTGGTATTCATGGGATACATATATGTTCTTCAAATTCACGAAAATTCAAAAATATTTATTGAGATTCCACAGGAATTCATTCTGTATTCTCCGAAATTCATTGGAATTGATTGCAATGTTGTAATATCTATTGGAATTCTTTATGATTCAGAATAAATTTTGAATTCTATAAAATTCCATAGACCTCCCACGAATTTATTGTAATTTATTTAAATTCACTGAAATTATTATTTATTGTTTGATTGATTCTCGCCCTTTATAGGCATAATTTTCGTTGCTTTTTTCAAGTTAAAAATTTTACCATAATTACAAAAATAATTGATTTAATAAACATTCTAAATTCTCTAAAATATACAACTTTATTTGATAGAAGTGTACATTTAATTTCTCACATAAAACACATAAAGATTCGGAACAAAACAACAGGATTTTAAGAAACCCATACTTCCAACATAAGATGCAACAATATCTGGTTTTTCCATTGCATATTGTGTAGATTATTTATGAATATGTGGCTGGTTGTGTGTATGGCGTAGATGTCAATGATTATGTTCATTCTGGTTATGTATTGTGAATGTTTTGTACGATCCAATTCTTGTATCTACGATTTTGCAAGTTTATAAAAACATCAGGTTTACTACGATTCAAATCTCTTTCATTCGAAAGGAAAATCCCAACCAACTTCAACGCTCCATTCCCTGCAGTAACAAAAGGTGCACCCATATCAATATCGCCACAGTACCGCAATCCAGTTGGATCATGAGTGCAAATATCACTATCGAAAATCGGAAAAGTATGTGCGTACATTGCTGCACAATGATCATTCCTGATGATTGGTACAACAATTGTTCGCAGATGATTAGGATGTGCCGTTCCGGGACTGAATTCAGAGAAAATATAAACCTTAGATTATTCCTTTGTCATTTAAATACATCTCATATGTTTCATACATATTATTCATAACTTACTTTTCCCTAGAATCACATCCCCATCCACTAACGGTACCATATAATCCAGGGTAAATAGGTCCTTCATACAATTTTATGTTATGAGTATTTGCAGAATAGCCGAAAGGTGGATCAACAGTAATCAAAGCAATACCTTCCCTAGGTCTACGCGGTTGATCACTTATCCTCTCTATTTTCTCTCTTATTGCATGAGGTAGACCTGTTGGACCATTTGTGGCCCTTCGTGCACTTCCAGAGTAAACTCTGTAGATTTCTTTGTCAAGCGTAACACACTGAGCAAGAGTAAGGACAATATGATTCGACAGTATAGTACCTACGCAAGAGTTGGAATTTCTGAGTCTTTTAACAATTACAATGTAAGGAGTATTTCTAATATTCTCTTTGATGTCTCCATTTTCCGCGCGACTAATTACACGCTTTTGGCGGACAAGAAGTTCCGATGATTCGTCTGCAATTTGCAAAAATACCTGAGTATTGTTTTCTCTACAGATATATAGATTTATAGAAAACGTGATTATAGTTACCAATATCCTTTTCTGCAAATGTACCAATAATTCCTTGGCACAAAAAGCCGACAAGAACTAGAAGATTCCAATATGTTTTTGCTGACATGTTATGTACTTGAATAATACAGGTCAGATGATGAAATTATTCTGGGTATAAGTGTTTTTTATCGTTATATATATACTCTTAATTTATTTCCTGATAATAACTTTGTAAACTTCCTTATTATAGCTAAATGAACTTGAGGTGCTTTCATAATTAACGAAAATACATTTATGTTGGTTATCTCTTATTGAACAAAGAAGTGATATCACATATTCACATACCAGCGCAAAATTCAGCCTAGGTTTGTCTATGTTTTCGTCTTTATGTGTACAAAACCATTTTAAAATCGTTAAAATTATTTGCATTTCGTAAAAATCACTTGATAATCTTCATAATACCTTAAAATTTCTAGCAAAAAATTTCTCAAAAATTTCACACCTTTTAAAGTCCCTTAAAATCCGGTAGAGCATGTAAACATTTCTTGAAATTACATGAAAATCTTTACAAATGTAAAAGCATTTTTTAACAATCAGAAAAATCTGTAAAAATATTTACGTTAAATAAACTGTTATGACAGGCCTCAAGGTTTTTTTTAACTACACAAAATTAAATCGTTAAATTTATTATCGTGTAATATATCGACTTTTTAGTCGACCGAGGATACTGTGTCTGCACTTAATACTTAATATTGTGATCCTCGATAGTCCTGTGAAGCTGTAAATATTAATTTTCCATGCCTATAGGTGCAAAATTATGTCTAACATATGTTGGCAAACCTATATAACCTAAAAAATCTAAACTTGCTAGATCTATTATTACACTTTTCTAACATAATTCGTTATAATATACTTTTTTGCTAAATTTGTATAATTTATTTATTTTTATTTAATTTATAGCAGTGTGGATTTGGATACAGTAATAAGCAGTTTGTATCTTGGCGATGAACTTCCAATATTTTGGCCAATCAACAAAATTTTGACTTCTAATCGAACGGAAAATGTATTATTTTTTTGTACTATTTAGTAAATAATGTTCTTCTGTCAACATTTCTTCGCACGGCAATGGTAAAGTGTATTTTATATTTTAATAAAAATTTTTTATTGTTCAGTACTTTGTCTAAAATTGATTTTTATTTATTTATAATAACAAAAAAATCCGAGTACCGTAGATAGCTATTAATTTTAAACACCAAGAACATTAAGCAATAATATACAAGATTTACTTGGCCGATTCTATTTGAGACAAGTTAATATTACTTTACCACAAGAAACCGAATTTCTTAAATGAAGAAAATAATTTTATCAGTAAAATTACTTGGTACAAAATATAAAAATTCTTGTTTCAAGAGAAAATTAATATCGTTGCTGCAAGAAATATTTTTCTTACACGGAAAAAAAGAAATACTTGGTTCAAGAAAAAAATTCTTGAATCAAGAATATGGTCATCTTATCATACGGACCATACAAATATATGGAACAAATGTACATTTTCTTACACTGAGTAAATGTACGTGAAGGTAAATTCGACCCTGATTGGAATATATAAAATTCTACTAACAATTAGTCAGTTTTGTCTAATTCGGATTAAAGAGTGTAAATAATAATTAGGTGTTTTAGGTAGTGTGAAGAGGGTTCGAAACCCAACAGTGTTAAGAAATTTTTAAGAGCGAGCGAATATATGAATAAAAAAAAGTATAAGTATATATATATATATAAATATTTGTATAAATAATATAGATTAAAATAATATTCATTAATATTAATGTTAAAATTCGAGTCTACCCGCGAAACATATAGGAACATAATTTTTTTACTGTTTGAAACAGCGTGGCTGTTTTATTAGTAAAACAAAAAGTTTGGAAAACTAAATTAAATATATGCATTTTTAGCTAGTATAATAATTCCTTGATTCAAGTTGTTTTGTGTAGAGGAAAGAAAACATAGAAATGAATATTAGTAGTAGAGTATTACCTTGACAAAAAACTGAAGAGGGTAGTTAAATGGCAAAGAGATGCACAATTTACATTTAGTACGGTCAAAATCTGTGGGTCTCTAAATGGGGTAATAAACTGCATTGAAGGATCTTTGGCTGAGTCCAGATGTCAATGAGTTTTTTA
>JAUESI010020371.1:0-10635 GCA_032275145.1 Synergus laeviventris | reverse complement strand
CAAATCTAGAATTGTTTCAAGAAATCAAGAGTGCATTGATATGCTCGTGCAAGGAAAGAATGTTGCTTGCTTTCTTATAATTACAGCAGCGTAATTGCAATTAGGGAACAGAAGGATTTAAAAAACAACACTTTGATAAAGATCATGAAGGAATACGTGGTTTTTTCGCTGAAGGGTATGTCCTTCGAACCAAAATCGCCGTTCGTAATGGGAGTCAATGCAATCCTACAGAGGTTCATTCAGTCTGGTCTGATTTATCACTGGGAAAAGCAGTTTTTTGATCCTGCAAGGAAATCAAATCCATGGGAAACAAAAGAAGAATTTGAATCAGGCAGTATTCTCACTCCAGTGATTTTCTTCGTCACTTTCGGATTTTCTCTTTCGATTTTCGCCTTCATTTGTGAGCTGCTGATAAAGTACATCGAAACACGTATCCATGGGTTTGTTGCCTTCTTCTCCCGAGGAAGTGTATTTTTTTAAAAGATATCGTGTGGATCTTGAGCGGATAGCGATTGTTTGCTTTAAGTTTCTGAATTTGTTCAAACAACATATATAGCTTTGCAATAAATCCTTTTAAATGCATTTACTTGAACAACAATTGATAAATCCTAAATCCAATTTCCTTAAAAAAATAGATTTCGAATAATGTATTTTTCTATAAGCATTCTATTAATAATAAATATTTGATGAAATATTAAAAATGATTCGCTAGATAAGCGCATGAAAACTTTTAATTCAAAATCACTATTAATTAAATCATTCAATCAAAACTCTTCTGAATTCTAAGCTATTAAAATAATAAAATTAGAAAATTTAAACTCAAAATGACAATATTACAATTTATGACAATCAGAACCAGATTTCTAGATACATTACACCAGAGAGAATAATAATCATAATTCTGTTTATTGCTTATTGAAGTGGAGAGGGCCTGGCATTGAAATTTGAGTGTCCACTTGGCCACCCTCACCGCCTGGTCCCTAGTTATATTTCTATCGCGGGTGGGAGATGTTGAGTTTGCGCGTTTCGCGATGTAAGATGATAGGACCCGAAAGCAGTCCTAGATAATGGGTTGTCATTCTGTAGGGGCTAATAGTGTACGGTTAGAATATAATACATATAAGGGGGACGAAACCGCCTGCTCGCATTGCGCGCCTACCCCCTATTTAACATTCTGCTGAAATCTATGATTTTATAATGAATACTAAATTAATATAATTATTAATTTAAATGGAAATCATTGTTTTTCATTGATTTTTTGCCAACTTCACTGAATGTAGATTATATTCTAATTTGATATATATATATATATTTTAGTTAATTTTTATAGTTTGATCATCATATTTGTTAATTAATTGATAATTGATCACTAAAGTTTAAAATTCATTTGAAATTCAATGAAATTGTTTTCAATATACGCCACGTGGATATATAGGTGTTAAATAACGGCGTATATGATCACATGGTCGAGAGGAGTCAATAAGAGTATATCTCAGGTATTCTAGGGGGACCAATAAGGGCGTATCTCACACTTTGGGTCAAGAAGGGCGTATCCCACATAGACTGGATTCTTGACACAGCGGCCCCGGCAGCGACAGCGAGATCTTTTTATAATATAGATATACCATATAAATGTATGTATTTTTTAAAATTATAAATATACGTTTTTTTGAAATTTTATACTACTATAGTCTCTCTACGAGAAACTATAATTAAATAATATTCGTTTGAATAACATTCTTTGAAATAAATCTTCCATGATTGAATATCGAACAATGAAAAGAAAAATTGAAATTATTTCATTAAAAATTCGTTATCATTCATATTTTAAATATAATGTATTAATATTAAAAAAAAATAAACCTTTTAGTTTCTTGTACCAGCTTTGAAGTAAAAAAATTTGAAGACGAAGTGGAAACATAATTTTTAAAAGATTATTAATAACCATAATCTTCCATGCTTATTTCAATAAAACTTAATCGAAAAGCATTAATTTTACATAAAGTACGAAGAGATTGTCAGGTACCTTTAGTTTTGTAATAACAGTTCTACAACAAAGGTTCTCTCTGCTTGTAATATACGTTCTGTCCAAACTTGTATTATCGATTGTTAGACATCTATTGGAATTTCAATATCTTCTACATGTAAACAGGTACGTGGTTTGGGAGTCGCTATTGATTATTTAAATTCAATATTTGCCAATGTAATACACTCGCTAATAGTTACACTAGCACTGACATTTTTTATTTTACAGAAAAGGAATACAGTAGACAAGGCTCAGATATTTCATACAATCGAGCTGAAAAATATTTTGGTTTTCTTTAACTTAATTACACTAATTGTTTGTTACAAATAAATCAGTCCTTGTTACAGATAAAACCATAGTTTCAGCTGTTCCATTTGAAACCATTGTTTTATTAGTTCCGGCTGAAACAACATTTCCATCTTTTCCATTTGAGAACGATGATATCTTGCATTTTTTTGAATACAATTTCTCCTAAGAAGACGACGATGGATAGCAGATACCCATGAATTGCGATGAAGACAAGACGTCGTCGAAGATTGCTTACACTTCCAAGAGTCTGAAACTCTATGTTCTGCTGACTGTGCAAAGTACGATGAGCGTTGGGCAAATCATGTTCAGTCCATTTATCCCGCAAACCCGATTCAATAACTTTGATTATTAGTTGGTCCAGACGCTCGACATATGGTGAGCTCTTTTCCAGCATCATAACTCTAGAAGTACTCCAGAAGCACTGCTTCATAATCTTTACAGGCGAATAACCAGAAGCATTTCTGAACAATTCTATTATTGAAAGCAAACTCGATCTCAAATTCATGCAGGTTACATTCTTGTATTTACTGATAATTGGTCCACAAATATTTGATACTCTCTCAACAGTTATGGACTTCTTTCGCAGATTAGACAAAGCACCATCCTCTTGATTAAAAGCTGTATCTAAAAAGTTTATATGTAATATTGGTCTTAAGCCAGAATTATCCAGATCTGTAAAGTCCTTAAATTCCATTAGATTATTGACCTTCAAATGAGTAGATGTTAGTCCTCCAAAAAAGCTTGACGAGTAACAGAAGGCTAACACCATCAGTGATGTAAAAAAAATCCTTGCAACAACAGTTGAGGGTTCTCGTGGAACAGGCATTCCTAATAAGACTCGCAAGATGTCGAAAATTTCCCAGTAGCGAGCATCAAATCTCAGGAGATGTGCTGACACGTAGATAAAAATTGAAATTATCGTGAGGACTAGCAGAGTAGAATAAAGAGCACTGCTTGATACTGTTACTTCCACAATAGGGGTAATTGGAACTAGAGCACAAAAGGACTCCCAATCTATCATTCTAGTGAATTCCGTAAGTGCTTGTTTCGATGGTTTGACATTCAATAACGTAGTAATAAAGACATTGATTTCATTGTTCGCACATTGACCGATGTAACCAGTTGCGGATTTGTTTTCTAGATTATATTGACCTATTTGTATATTGGCCGATGAAGTTATAAGTGCAGTACAGTTCATTATCTGGGATAAGGCATTAAATGTCATAGGATCTGCACCACTAGAATCTACTAGAACTCCTTTTTGATTATATTTTCCATTACTGTGAGGCTTAGAACTATACAGTGCTCCTTTAAAGAGGTAGCCATTCATATCCTGAAGCTTGTCAGGAAACCATTTGATTTTTCTCGTATATTTTTGTTGTTCGTAAAAGTTAGTGAAGGGGTTGAACTGATGTACGAGAGCTTTTAATTGCTGTCTATTGTGGAAAGCTCCGTTACCAATACTTTCCTTAGCTAGTTGAAGAATTGTTACATCTAGATATCGTTCGGACCACATCTCTCGAAGCAATTTTTCATAAGAGCAATTGTTTCCTTCACATAGGGACACAATCAAACACTTTGGTCTAATCCTTGCTGGTGCTAATTTGTTAAGAAAGTTTAGGTATCGCATATCTGATGTTGTATTGTCTCTTAAGCTGTCTATTGCAATGAACAATGTTGTTGCTCTTGGTTCTTGAAACGATGGCAATTCAATGATTTCATTCACTCTGGATTGACTAATATTAATTACAAGTCCGGGGAATTGGGATAAAATTGAATGGACAATATTATTGGAATGCGAATTGGAGATCTTTATGTTTGAAATTGTAACTATTTGATAATTCTTCAAATCCTCTTTAACGTACTTTACTACTCTTTTCACATACTTTCCGTACTTAGTTTCACATGTTTTGAAAAAATCAAATATCAGAATGAAGTGAATTAACCACGTTTTGAGATAACTGATCTTCATATTGAGAGTTGTAATTGTAGTATTCTACAACAAAATTTTCGTGTGTTTGTATGTTTTGTCCTAATGTATCATGTCGATTGTTTCGTGTAAACTGACGATTCAATGTTTACCTTTGTGCACTATTTATTATTTAAATTCCACTTTGCAAACGTAATGCAACTGCTAATTGGCCAATGAGATTTCCATTAATAACAAATGTGTATAAAAAAATGTCTTCGTGATGGTATGCTCAGTTGTAGTTGCTACCTCGATTGATTCATGAGAACTGAAATTGGAATAGTTTCTCTGAAAAGACATGTGGCTTTTCGGTCGCTATTGATTTTTTATAGTTCTAACATGGAAAAAATAAACTGTGAATATTCAAAACATGTGTCTTGAAGTATAAATTCTCTATGTTCAGCCGCTCGGATGAATTGTACACTTATAGATTTCTTTCATATGTTATTTTGTATATAAATTCCACATTTGCGAGCGTGCTTGAACTGACAATAGCCTCAGGAGCAGTGCTATTTTCTATTTTGTAGGGAGTAGAGAAATGCATGGTGCAGATTGAAACTCTTTGAAGAACAATAAATTTAGCTGTATTTTACTAGGTCATAGAGAAATTTTTGTTAAAAATTCTTTAGAATCGCTTACAGTCTTTTCAAATCTCTTAAAATTCATTGAAATATTTGGAACTTGATTTCAAAACCTTTTTAAAATATTTTCAAACCTCTGTAAATTCATAGGGTTGTAAATTCATGTTTGCAAAAATATTCCTCATGTTTCTGTTGCAATAAACAAATTATTCTAACTAAAATAATTTTTTTTTTGTGAGAATCTTTGATGAAAAAAAATTCGTCGGCATAGACGTCTGTAAACATTAAGTATATTTTGAAAACCATTGATACTTGTTCAGATCTTTTTGACTTTGTTGAACATCCTCGAAATACCCCAAAATCTCTTCAAACATGAAAATAAAATCATCGCTTGAAAAATGTTAAACACTTTTGAAATCTTTTTAAATTTATTATAATCAAATAAAATATCTTATAATTCCTTAAAATACTTAAAAATATTTTGGAATTACTTGAAAGTTTTATAATCCCTTAAAATTATTGAAAATCTTTCAAGCTGTTATTGAATTTCTGAAGATCCCTTCAAATTTCTCAAAATATATAATTAGTCAAATTCAAGGCAAGCTTTATTTCTACCTGTTGAAGTGCCATTGAAAGGATTACAAAAAGTTCGAGTTAAGGGGAAAATTTTGCAATTTGGATTCAAAAAGCAAGTATGTTATAAGAATTTTGATTAAAAACTCATTTTATTTCATTTTACCTCCAATTCTTTGGAATTCTTGAACAAATTAAAATTCTATCGAAATTCTTGAATTCTTTAAATTTTTAGAACTTTAGAATTGGTTGGAATTTTTGTAAATTCCTGAATTATTTCAACACCTATGGAATTAAAATTCATTAGGAATCACCTTGAATTCCTTGAATTCCTGAATTATTTGAGATTCTCTGGAATCAAAATTCATTGGAATTCACCTTGAATTGCCTTCAAATTATTTTTAATTCTTTTTCATTTGTTTGAATTGTTTAGAATTCATAAACTCCTTGGAATTCATTAATTTGATGAAATTCTTGAATTCTTTTGGATTCGGTAAATTTTTTAAAAATTCTTCGGAAATCTTGAATTCTTTGGCGTTATTTAATATTATTATTTGGAATTCATTATCTTTGTAGAATTCTTAAATTCTTAAATGTTGAAATATCTAGGAATTCCTGAATTTTAAAAAATTGGTTTGAAATCCGCCACATTTTTAAATTCCTCAAAATTCTGTTGAATTCGTGAAATTCGCGCCTCCCTTGGAATTTATTGAATTCTTTGGAATTTTTTAATTAATTGAAATTCTATGGAATTAGAATTCATTAGAATTCACCTAGAATTGTTTGAATTGTATTTAATACCTGGAAATTTTCATCGAAGCTTCAATACTCAATAACTTTCTGGAATTCATCATTTGTATGAAATTCTTGAATTCTTAGGCTTTTTTAGAAAGTTAGAATTTCTTCGCATTTTTTTTAGAATTCTTAGAAATATTTAACTGGATATCACATTGAATTGTTTGGAAGATTTTGAAATTGTTTTTTTTTTTATCTATCGAATTCTTAATGAAATACTTTTATAGACTACTTAATTAAATAATTGCGCACAAGAGCGATCTAAAATCGTCAGGGCAGCATCCACAATTCCGTACAGCGGTGCAATTAAAATTCTCACCGCGATGCAGTTTTTTTTTCTTGTGACGACATTCGTGTTGGTACTGTAATGTGAAAATGCGACTTGCATGGGACGCAATTATGAAGAGAATGCACTGAATTACATTTTTATTTTTGTTTCTTTTCTCACACGTTTCCAACCACGCTTCTGCGAGATATTGAAACCAAGCAAGAGAAACAAAACTTTTTATGAAATTTTCAGATACAAACAATAAATGGTCTTTTCATTCTCTTCGTAGGGGGGTGTGAGATGAGATATTTTTAGCCTGTTCAATCCCTGGGCATATTATTATTTAAACTGATTCAAAATTATAAATATGAATAAATGTGGGTGCCATATTATTATTAAAATTAATTAAAAATTATAATTAAGAGTAAGCTTGGGTGCCAGATCCATTTTGGATCAACTTGAAATAGTTCTTGGACTCCATTGTGACTTACATCCTTCTTGACCCCCATTTTAACATACGCCCTTCTTAACCTCCATAGACTATATCTAATTATTATAATATTTGTCTAGTATAATAAAAGCTGATAAATTTAATAAAATATCAAATATCAAATTTCTAAAATTTAAGTTAAAGTATTAAGGTATGTTTATTTAGTTCTAAATATTTACATTTATAACAAAATTGTTTTTTGAAATTTGTTTCTTTATTTTAATAAAAATTTAGGACAATTTAATATTTCAGTCAATTTAGAAGTAACGTTGCAGAGAAAAAGATGTCGGTAAAGTAGGGATTAGAAAGTATATGCCTTAATTCGCCCTAGAAAATTAAACCGTGATAATTTTCCATTTTCCTAAGGCAGAACATCTTTTGTCAGTCATTTTTCTTGAATAATTTGTCCGCACTCCATATATTATTGAAAAATAGAAATCGTGGATAGAAAAAGAAACAAGGATTAAAAAGTCTTGTAGTCCATAAATTATTTTGTATCATTGCAGAAGGGTTGCTCCATAACCGTGGATCCTAATATAAAGTTTAGTCGGTCGACCGGACTATATTCCACAATTTCCTCTTGGCAGGTAATGATGCAAGTTTTAATTGTTATATGTTGTAATGGAAGCTGTTATTTCATCCGATAGCATCCATAACTATATCGTAATTATCTTTTCCTTCATAAAAAAAACTATATAAAACTAGGATTCTCTAAATCTCTAAAACTCTAAAATTAACCCACCCCTAATTTGCCGATATTTTTGCTTTGGAAAGTTACTTCTAAATTTATTAAGATATCAAATTGTAAATTTCTAAAATTAAAGGACAAATTTTAAAGTACGTTTGTCTGGTCCTTAAAATTTATTAAAATAAAAAAAATGTTAATCATTTTTTTTATAAATGTAAATATTTAGAACCAGATAAATTTAATTATAGAAAAATGTTCATTTTGATATTTTAATAAATTTAGAGGTAAAGTTACAGAGACAAAATGTCGATAAGGTATGGGTCGTATAAGTAATACATGGCCTAAAATATTTTCTATTTATTCCAAATCCCACGTGATTTTAATAAATTAAAAAATTTTTTAATTATTTCAAAAGTTTTCATAAAGATCTCAAGAGATTTCAAAAGTTTTCTAACATTCAGGAAAATTTCATGGGATTAAAACTGTTTAAAAAATTTTTTTATTCTTTAAATTAAATTAAATTCATTAATTAATTTTTTTTTATTAAATTAGAATTTTCTTTAATCGCCAGAACGACTTCAGACATTTCTTAAAATATGGTAATAAATCCTTAATAATATTTGGTAAAATATAACAATTAAAATTTTTATAAACAAATTAGGTAAACAAATTCAAACTTTCACGTGAAAAAAAAATGGTTTTGCATTGAAAATGTTTTAAACTATTAGACGAATGACTGCTATAGCCATAGCAATATTTTAAAAGTTAACAGTAACCATTGTTACAAACAATTCACGTGGAAAAATATTTAAATTTAAGGTATTATTAAATTTAAATTTTTTCTTCTACGAAAAGAGCGCACTTTAAATTACATAATTTCTCCTCACTAAACACTCAACAGTACTCGTTGATTCGTTTTGCTATACAAGTCTGTGTTTACCGATAATTGGCTGCATAATTCGGATTGCAATGATAGGATGCGCTGTTTAGGCGAAAATTCGAGAAACTAAATGCAAATGCTGAATCCTGTAAATGAAGGGAATTCATAGGCTGCTGATAACATTTCATACCTAATCAATAAATTATCCATTGAATTGTTAAGTTCGTTACAAAATAGAACCTCATTTGGAACATACCATACAATCCAAAAATCTATTATTATCTGTATTCTTTAGTGATAGATTTTTCGATACGGGTATGGAAACCGATAACAGATAATGATACAGATAATTGTTATAGATACGGATACAGAAAACCATTACGGATAACGGATAAAGAATACGGATATGGATATACCGATGATGTCCATGGTCGAGCAACGGATAACGAAAAAGGATATCGTATTCACTTAACGGATAACAGACAATAAATAAAGAATACAGATACGGATACTAATAACGGACATAGTATGGTTGCGGATCTGGAAAATGGACACGGACACTGATAGCGGATAACTGATGCGGATAACGTATTCTTTTACGGTCACACCTACGGATGTTACAGAAACTGATAATAGATTGGAATAATGAATAAGAATAGCACATAAAGGAAAGTAGCTAAAGTAAGACGGATAGGAATTACGGATTGGGATACGGGTAGGGTTCTGGATTCGGATATGTGTTTTGGATTCAATTCCGAATACGGACAACGGATACCGTTACGAATAGGAATACGGCTAAAGGATAAGCTTCCGAATTCGGACAAGGATATGGGTAGCAGATAATAAGCTACAAAAAGTATCGGAGCCTGATGTTGTTAGATCAGACCACGGTCGTATATACAGGTCCGGAAACTCCCGGGAGTGGGGGTGGAATCATTACTGAAGCCCTCTTTTTTCTCCTGATTGCCGCTGAGCCGGAAAGCGCTGCGATTGAGTAGTATGTACAGCTGTTCTTCCGTTTCGTATTGTCCAATAACGTGCCAATAACTATGGAGCGATCTAACCTCGAAATGTAATTTAAAAGAAAATCGAGACATCGAGTTATTCAGGAATTCTGATTCGAATCGAAGGTACTTTTTGTGTATTTATAACTTAATATCCCTTATTTTATGATTAAATAATAAAATTATGGAAAACTTGGAAGTTATTATAGTTTTCTTAATTTGAGAACTGATTCTTGAATTCGTTTGAATTTTCCGCGCATTCCACTACTCAACTACGACGCCCCTCGTGGCATTTTGCAACATCACAGGTCGTCTCATGAACAGTGGTACCCCCACTCCTGGGAGTTTCCGGACCTGTATATACCATGGATGTAAGAATATATGGATGGAGCACAAAGTGCCAACTTAGGCTTGGTGGATCGTTCGAAAATGGACCCTCACAAAGAAAAACTGACCCAACCCAAGCTCGAATAATGGGAGTAAAATTTAGTATAATACTTGAAATAATAATACTTGAAACTGTATTAGCAGTTTAGGAGAAATATTCTAATTTAAATGCAAATGTAGGGTTTTCCCACAACTTTAACCAATGAAAATGAAACTAGAAACCCTCTGTACTTTTAAATTTTGAGTACTAAAACCGAGACTAAAACTCATTCTTGTGCCAACGCTTGACGTCCAGATTCCAGTGCAGAGATTTGAGAAATAATTCGTTGTTCTCTGTTTAATTCATATACGTATTTCAGTGAACTGCGTTGTGAACTTATCGAAGTCTCCTCCAAATTTTTCACAAAAATAGAAAATTTCTTCGATAAGTTCACAACGCAGTTCACTGAAATACGTATGAATTAAACAGAGAACAACGAATTATTTCTCAAATCTCTGCACTGGAATCTGGACGTCAAGCGTTGACACAAGAATGAGTTTTAGTCTCGGTTTTAGTACTCAAAATTTAAAAGTACAGAGGGTTTCTTATAGTTTCATTTTCATTGGTTAAAGTTGTGGGAAAACCCTACATTTGCATTTAAATTAGAATATTTCTCCTAAACTGC
>JAUESI010020369.1:0-10644 GCA_032275145.1 Synergus laeviventris | reverse complement strand
TGAGCAAGACATCAAAGTCTCAAATGTCTCAAGACCAATCTAAGAGCAAGCCAAGACCATTTCAAGACATAATATTTTTACTCGGGTTAATATCTTTGTCGTAGAGCAAATCATCAGAGAAGCATCTAGCATGATTTTTCCAAACTCGAAATTCATAAGCATTCTTTTGGTATTGGCTTTACTACAATATCTTTGCCTTCAGGTTTCTGTTCTTGTACGCTTCTCTCGTAGTGTCCACTCCATAAATCCAACAGAAGCATAATATTTTTTTTAGTAATGGGATAAAAGACTTCTCGCAGCCAAGTATTAAAGAGATCTACCATACATTAAAAATGTAATTAATTACTCTAAATAATATGGCAAGATTAAATTTAATACTTGATATGTATAAGTTATTTCAACGTAAATATCAGATATGATGTAAGTATTACTATTATGTAAATATTAACTATTGAATAATTAGTTATTTTTTAAATGTCTATATGTGTAATTGTAGTGATTGAAAATTAATGTTAAACCTAATGTCAATTTTCCAGACTTTGATGCCTTCATATGTACACCTGTTGGCCTAAATAACTTCTTTTCCACTGTTGCTCCAAAGTGTCCGTCTTTTTTTTTTTAAAGTATAAATAATGGTGACAACAACCTTCCGTTAGTGGTCACTGTTGGTTGTATCAGAATTATACATATTGTCAGCCCCATATTGTGTTATCATGTGTTTTTAAAACTTCTATTTATTTCAATATTTGATAAGAGTAAATTATTCTTCATTAAAAAGAATCTATTCTCAAATTTAAGCTACATTTTTTTATTAGGGGTATATACAACTGAGGGCAAAAAATATTATTTTCCCGCTCTGTCAAATGTGTTTTGACGTACACATAGTTACTACCAAGTTTCATTCAAATCAGTCGGCTATAAGTGCTTAAAATAATAAAAATATCATTTTTGAGCGAAACTTTTTGAGCAGATAAGAAAAAACACGTTTCTCAGAGTTTTTCATATTTTAATATCACATATTTCAAGGAGGAAAAAATCGGAGGTGGACACCTAAAAAATATTCCTTGTTAGCTCAACTAGCATTTCATTGATTTCGTATTTGACTAGAAGTTATACCCTCGTTCATACAGGTCAGACATGCAAAAGCGGTCCCGGATCTATGGTTTGAAGAAAGGGACGATTGGCTTTAGTGTGTAGGGTTACAAATGGAGGAGTGTAACACAATGCGCCTTCATTTGAAAGAAAAATTAAAAATAATCGATCACGTTGAAAAAGGAAAGACCATAATTGATATTGTAAGAGAAATCGACACTAATGTCAGTAACATTTATGTATGTATAATAAAGTCTGAATATTATCTCCTATTTGTTTACTTAACTGTCAAATTTAGATATTAACTTTTTTGAATATATTCCATTTTCTCAAACTATCAGATTTGAGGATAAAGCGCAAGAGAAGAACTATATTTGATGTAGTGGGAGAACTCGCATAACACGAATGATAGTCCTAGAATATTGCGATAAGTGGAAGGGTACTTATATTTCCACTTCCACGAACAAAAGTTCACAGACCCACATTCGTTGATGAGGCGGTCAAGAGGCATGGGAAGAGGCGCCTCTGTCTGCCCTTAGTTGCCGGGAATTCTTCGTAGCGTATCTCGGCAACTCCAGGCCGTGCCCGAAACATATCTTACATCAAGTTCCCAATATATATAAGTATTAAAAATTAAGACTTTAAACAAATCTTCTAATCTACTTTAATTTAAACAGATATTTTAACTATGTTAACATAAAAATAGTTCTCGCCTACCGTTTAAAGATTCATCTACGCTCTCTTTAGCATTCAATGGAGCTAAAATACTCTCCAACATGTCGCTGCAAACCTGCATACTTGGTTCAACAATAAACTCTATGAAGCCTATTTGTGACTCGGCTACTAAAGTGTTATTGCGGTCGCAAAGTGGAGAAAATGGCAAACCAAGTTCTCTCTCCATGTCACCTTGTCTGAAGAATTCCTCTAAAAGTTGCATTGTCCATCTAAAAATTACAAGAGTTTAATAGGCTATATCTTTTTTATTGTTATTTACTACCTCTTTTTTTCTGTCACATGTATCTACTACCTTCGGATAGTAATGAACCACTTGCTTTTTGCAAGTTACATCAAAAATTTGTTTTAACGATTCAATATATAGGTTATGCATATTGCTTCAATCACTCAAATGGTCATAGTTTATTTATAGGGTACCGTTTCAAAAAAAAAAAAGAATAAGTTGTTACCTATAATGAAGATCCCATCTTTTGGCAGGATGTGAGATGTCACAACAATGCAGAACAAGACTCACAGCTTTACTTTTTTCGACGCTAGGCTCAGCAAGACTAAGTATATTTTTCATGTTCTTTAGTTGTTGGAAGTGAAAGCTCATGTCGGTGGCAAGTACCATGTCAATGACCAAAGTTCTGAATTCCCGGAATTCCTCTCGTGATAGGTTTTGTAGAATATTGTAATCATCATCGCGCAGAATTCTGAAATGAAGTAGGCCACATTATCGACGTGTTCACCATGCCTGCTAATCGTTATGCACGGATAATTGGAACCCGTTTGCATTTTAGAGATTAATATGTATTATAGGAGAAAGAAGATTTTGCTGTACCGGAAGCTCGCGGAAATGTGGTGGTTTTCCAAAACCGCGCGATCGTTGTAGAGGAGCGCCTTGTCGCTTCCGGACATCACATGGAAATTATTTGTGGTACCCGTGTGTTCATAATCGTGAATAAGAGCCGCCACCAGGGTTGCAAATATCTCCAGGTCAGTCAACCAGTGCTGCAATTTTTAATACTTGAATATGAATTTAAAAGTAGTAGTACTTACGACAATGTTCAGAAATTTTATCTTAAAATATCTACAATATTTTCATTTTAGCGACAGAAAGAATCCTATCCTAAAAGCTGCTTCTATAAGATGGAAGTCTCGAAGTGAGTGCATAATTTTAAGGGTATAAAATGAGAGTTCAAAAACAGTTTAGCAAATTTCAAAACATTTTAAAGTATTTTGGGAATTGTTGAAGAATATATAAGAGCATCGTTGCCTGGTATTTTTTAATTGTTATTAAAAAAATGTTTTTAAATATTTTATAAATAGTTTTTTCTAAAACTAGGCTATTTACCTTCGTTTCGTACAGACCAGCGAAGATTTCTAATTGTTTGCATATACAATTTCCTAGAAATATTTTTTAGCGAATAAGTAGTGACAAATTATTTGTGATTTAGCCTTAATTATAAGAGTATACCATTGTTAGAACTGATTGCAATTTTAATATGCAAGAAATTACATGAAATTTAATATAATTTGTATATGAAATTGAAATATGTACATTATGCATATGAATTTTATAATGAAAATTTAAAACAGGTATATGACACTCCAATGTGTGTATGTTAAATTTTAAAACTACATGTATTAATACATTTATGTGGACGTAAAGCAATCGCTGAGCAATTGATTGAGCGACCGGCGTTTTTGCACGTGTAAAATATGCATTTGTTGAATTCGTCGTTGAATTATAAGAAAATTGATAACTTTCTATTATTATTAAAATATTTAAATATATAGTGAATACCAAAAAAAAATGTTCTAATTCAAAGTCAATCATATGTGAGGCATGTTAAGCTGGAATAAATCAGCTTAGAATAATGTGTTACGATTGATTCAAAACAAAGAGTTAGGGAAGTATAGATCTTAATATAATTAAAATATCATTTTACAGCTTCTTCTTGTATATTTATAAATATATTTCTGCAAGTAAAGCAAGGATCGACATTTTTAACAGGTATTTTTAGAGGTAACTTATTTTTGAGAACTGGGCGACAACAGATGTGCAGATGATGATGAAGGGGTAGGGGAAGTGTGTAGCCACATGATCTCCCTGGATGTGTAAATCACGTCAGGGTAGATCCGAATAACATCAGAATAAATTATCTACTGCTCGTCCATGAGAAGTTTTCCTGACATCCACACTAACTCGGTTTGCATGGACTCTAGGCCTATCTGTGATACGCACACCATCAAAATAAGGGCGTTACTAAAAACCACCTTATGACCACGGAGAGGTTGGCCCAAATTAAAAGATCTATACTAATCCTACCTTGAAGAGGTTACACCGATACCAGCCAAGTACCTAAAAAAGATATATAAACACAACAGACCCAACAGCAGTCAGTAACATCGAGTGTAATAAAACTTACGCCCTATCTACCCCAAGTGCAACCGTGAGAAACCCCTAAGGTACCGCAGTACCATTGAGTGCCGGAAACCCAAGTTTACGAAACCTCTCTATAAACTGTTTCGAGTGCAAAATTATGAGTGACAGGTGAAGGACCATTAAAACTACAAAAGGATTACCAGAGAAACACCGGTAAGCGGACCATATTAACATACAGGCTCACTCGTTCAATTTGTTAAGGGTCAAATTTTTGTTAAAACTTAATAAACACTTCTTGTAAATTTTAACTATTGTGTTTAATAAATAAATTTATAAAGTCCAATTAATATCTTTCAATTCATTGGCTTGTCCTCGTTCCCACTTTTACATTAAGTTGTAGAGTAAAACGAGGGATTAGTTTTAATAGAAATAGAGTCTGTTGCCAGTTAGAATTATTATAATAATACTTTAGGCAGGACGTAACACTTCACAAGTTATTTTTCCTTATAAATTAATAAAGTTACGAGCCTTATGAAAGGTCCTGAAAGAAAAAAAATTATAATATTATGAATTTATAAATAAACCGTTTTTAATGGTGGTTACAATTTTTTTTATAAAGGAAAGTGACTTGTGAAGTTAGCAATTTATAATTGTCGGAACCTAGTAAACTTATTAATTTATAAATGACGTTGCGAGCGATCCTTTAGGTGCAATTTTTGTAGAAAGAATTACCGCTACCGCCTCTCGAGTGTGCTATTAATCGGCTTCCCCTACAGAGGGTCCTGACAAAGTGAGGCAACCTAGTGTACCTCTTGCTGATCGGCTTCGCGATATTATTCTTACTTTCGCCGGATACAGCTACATGTATAGATATACTTAGTTGTATTAAAGATATCTTTGTTTGTGTTCATTTCATTTTACAAGATCTGCGTTTGTGTAACCTGAGTGTAAAATGGCGAAACTAAGAATAAAATGGCGACATCCGGCTCATTTAACACATTATCCCTGGACCATCTGTAACTTCCCGTGCCCCTACATTATCATTATTTGTCATCTGTCGTGGCCCAGTTATTAACAAAATGAGAAGAATTTCACCGTTTTTTTCACATTTTGTCTGTAAAATAATCATTGAAGTCAAACGTGTTTGACACGTACTCATCATCCCTTTTTCAGCAATTTTCTGCTGGGTTTTCATTTCATGTTATAAAATAAATATGAGCACAGAATCGTATTCTTAATGCGGATATGTTTTACTTTTATACCGTTATCTGTGAAGAGAGTTTTTATTCTTATAAGTGTTTGTAAAAAGAAAGATTTCAAATTTTATATGGAGATGTTGCAAATACATACTGTAGAACTTCAATTAATTCGAGCTATTGTAGACCGGCCCCAACTAGGATAATTGGAAATCGCGAATAAAATGGAATGTTAAAGAAAAACAAAGTCTTAATATAATAAACTGAAATTATGCTTAAAAAAACATATACAAACTACAATCACATACACAAAGCGAAGAAGCGTCTCAAAGGAAGAGGGTTCTTCGCACTCAATCAGAAGGGGGAAATTGAGGCATGACATTGGTGGCCTCGGGCTCCAACAAGTAGAGTTAACGAAAGGGTCTCCGGGCGGCTAAGAGGCAAAGAGCTCCTGAAACTCAGGGCCCCTTTTACGCGCAGGTGGCCAGAGGTCTGTAACTCCAAAGGCAGAGAGTGGAAAACTCAAAAGAGATTGAAGTATTACACCGAGAGGTGCGTGCCCCCAGGTTCGACGATACCTGTCACTAGGCGGGGGCTATCGTGGTGCAGACTGCCGACGCCTGGACGATGGAGTGGCTGGAGGCACATAGCTTCAGACTCAAAGGTCCTTGAGAGTCCTGGAGACCAGTCCTTATAGTATGGAGGTACTCCAAAGATTCCACATGGCGACCATTTTGATCCCCTGTACATCCGAAGATCCGGAAGTCGTGTTGTGACGCCTAGAGTTCCATAATCCGACCCTGAAGACTGGAGCACGGTGGGTCCACAAGAGTAATAAAGGGAAGATCTCGGGGCAGGCTGGATCCTAATTTTAGGGATCCCAGATAGGGCCACTAGGCCTTTCGAGGCCCCATACTATAGGCCCTATCTGGGTTTGTGAAGAGACAGTGTTAGTCTGACTCAACCCCACTTATGTGGTGCTTGGTATTGGATGACCTCTTCAGGGAATAAACAATGAGGGTCTTTACGCTCCAGGATACTCTGATGGGCCTTACGAGGTCGGCATTTCGCATTGTGGAACTCACCTCGATTTCTGGTATAGGAGGCACTAAACCAACTTACGTAAAATAATCAGGTGGCCCCTGGATATATAGGGATCAAAGGCAACGAGAAAGATAATCAGCTGGCAAAGAATGGAGCAGGAGGAGGACCGATAGGCCCGGAACCTATTCTAGGCTTAGCATCCTGCTGCTCGAAGCTGGAGATCAAGAATTGGGTGGTGCAACACCATCTAGATGTATAATTTTGGTGGGCTTATATTATAAAATAGTTCATCATTTTTGTATCTCAAGAACATATTAAATTTAATTTCTCTGACTTACTATTTTGCATAATTAAAATTTTTCAGAATCATTCTTTGGTATCATTTTTTATTTTTATAATCTTTATTTGTCTTAATCTTCATTTTTTCAAATTCTTATTTAACATAATGTTTATTTTCCGAATTATTATTTGCGATAATTTTTAATTTCCCAAATTACTTTTAGGGCCGGTTTCACCAGCTCTGATTAAACTCACGATTAGTTCATCATTATTATTTTTTATTCAAGGCTTTAATCATGATTAAATTTCGTCAAAACAGATATGAGAAATTGAATTTGGACTATATTCATGCGCCCTGATTTAAACTCGACATGATCAACGCGCACTTTATTGAAACCATTAAAACATTTGGATTTAATTATATGTAAAAGTAAAACTAATATAAAACATAGGGCGCATGTGGAGCCCTTACTCGCTCGACCCCCTCTATATCCGCGCCGGTACTCCATACATAATCCATATGTGATATCAGCTTACCATTAAACCGGTTTTACAGAGAACGTAATGCATAGTCTGAGCTACATCAGCTGCATGAAGATTGTTATGGTAAGGGTTCCTGTGTCTGCAATATCCTTCCTCTACTCGACCCAAAAAGCTCTCAAGAATCGTTTGAGGCACTTTAAACTTATGGATCATTCCATAGCGGTTCAAAAGGTCGTAACCCAGGTACTTAATCGGTGCTCCTTGAGCGGCGTCGTTCAGAGAAAATACGTTAAAGGACCAATCATCCAGGGCCTGCAGAAGTGACAAAAAAACAATTATTATTTATTTGAAATAAGTTTCTAATTAATCTGTATTTCAAAATGATCTATATTCATATACAGAGTAAACAATGGGAAGCTTCAAAATTAACCAAATATTATTCTTAAACGAGCTTAAGACATATCAATATCGAAATACTGTTGAATAAAGGAAACTTATTGTTAGCAATTAATAGCCACCATAGGTTAATAAACTGCTAAGGTTCGATTTTGAAAAAGTCACCCATAGAGAAAAACATCTTAAGGGGGATAAAAAAAGTATAAAAAAGCATGGCCGCTGGGCTCTGACGGTGTAAGTTTTCTCATAATCAAGAGACTTACCACAAAGTAAATGCGAACTTACTTGGAAAACCCCAACTGATTACAGAAGTGACGTATTTGGGGAACATAACGCAACAATTTTAATGGCAGGACTTGCGGTCTCTTTCCCTTTTAAAAAGAAAAGGACCATATTTTTAAAAATTCGAAATTTATGTACTGAAACATATATTACGTAGAATAAAAGAGTCAGTTATAAGAGAGAAAAGCAGAGACTAACATTTTCTAAAAAAAATCCTATATCATGTCCTATATCTCATAATATTGGACTTGTTCCAAAACTGTAAATCTTACTTTCTCAATTACATCTGACTCTTTTATGCTCTATCTTTTTCTACATAAAGTTCAAAGTTTAATAGTATGTTATGCATCGAGAGAGGAAAATAGATGTTTTTTGTCAAGCGTTTTCGGTCTCGGGTCGTCTCCGATCTACGACTTGTGTTGCAAATGTCGCGCGAGACAAATATACCTTCTTCCCAAGGTCCATATGCTATTTTCTTCAAAAATTTCCAAAATGAGCTAGTTTTCGAAGTGTTGGAACGATTAAGATGTTAGCCGAGAGAAATAATATGTCTTATAATTTTTCAATTATGTAATTCCATTAAATATCTTACCCAAAAACTTTAATAGTTAAACCCATGAAAACCCAGTTGCTTAGAATATCTATTTAAATTTTGAAATACCATTGCTTACCAAGTCATTTTATAAATTTGAAAACCTGTTTATTTATCAAAAATAGAGTATCACTTTATTTACTCATCTTATTTGATTTTTTGTGATGCATCTCCCAATTTTAAAAATTATTTTCCCTTTGCCTACTACATTATAACAACTTTTCTTAGTTTCTTGTAACCTCCTTTACTTATATTTTTGTAATTCCCTTTTACCTATAATTTTATAATCTAATTACCTATTGTAAAATGGTATACGATTTATAATGTATAAAATATGTAGGAAATGTTCTTATCGATGTGAATTCTGTTCTCAAATTGAAATTTTGTTAGTTTTCTTATTTTTCTATTGTTACGATATTCAAAAATTTAATAAATCTTTATTAATTTATTATTTTTTAAATGTGCCTTATAAGTTTGGAAAACCCCCTCTCTCTACCATTTTTAGTTTAGACTGAGCTAGTGAACCTTAAATGGACTCTAATTTTATACTTTGTCTTTTATTTTGTCAGGAGTGGTCTGAACAAAAAGTATTATATTCTGTATGCTCAAAATTATCTTAATCAGGATCCTGTGTGTGTTATTTTCAAATACTTTTAATTTTTTATAATGAAAAAAGTAGCACCATAAGAGTTTCTTTTCCTGTTATATGCAGGGTTACCAGTATTGACTATTTTTTTTTGGTCAAATGGCGACAAATTTTTAGGTTTGGCAATTGGCGTCAATATTGGCGGTTTTCGATTTTCAATTGTCTAGTGTTAGGGCGATTTTAGTAAAAAAACAGGCATGGCATGGAAGGAAATCAGGAATTGAAATACATCGAATATTGAACTTCTATAAGTAAAAGTATCGAATGTAAAAAGGATATAGAACGGAACACCATCAGCAGCATCAATGGCGCCGTATGCGTTAATCTACTTAAACACGTGATTGAAACAACCAACCAGCTGCGAACAGATCATGTCTCCTAAATAGCGTTGTAGTTTTAGCGTTAAAAACAATTATATCATTATAGCAATAGTTACTTAGAGAAATTAACAATTTATACTTTCTTTCGAGTCTATTGTCTATTTTCAAATATAAAATATATGATTTTTAGTTTAATTAATAATAAAACTATAAAACTATAAAACATTCTTGAAATATATCTTAATTTTCAATTTATTTTGATAAAGTATACATATAATTATTGTAAAGTGAAGTATGTTTATCAATAAACAAAATAGAATTTAATTTGATTGAATATTGTTTGAAACAAATATCTTTGAAAGGTTATCTGTTATGCGATTTAAAATTCCCGCTAAGTTGGCGACTTCTGAAAATTTTTAGGCGATTTGTCTCTCAGCAGAGGTTCTCGTTTACGAAAAAAGTCAAACTGAAAATTTCTTGGTAGAGTATAATGATAGTAGCAAGTTGAGTGAAAGATTCTTCATAACTCGCAAAGCAACTTTATGCGGGTAAATCTGAATTGAAATTTTTTTTTGCTTATATATAAATAGAAAGATATTTTTCAGAACGGTGTTTCCTTTATTTCAGTTGTAATTTGTATAATTATAATATAGAAAACAGTGCCGCCAAGTATAATATTTTTTCTATTAATATGTAAATAAAGAAAATTGTATTCACATTTTCTCGCTTAAAGATGCGCAAGCGAGCGTGTTTACTTTTCGAGATATAAGAGAGCCTTTAGTTAACAACATAGAAGCTGTCTGATTCTTAAACCTGCTACGAAATCTACTGCGTACATCTCACCTGTGAGGAATAAAAACCACGATAAGATAAACTCTTTCTTCGACAATCAAATCTAGCCTCCTGCATCGCCCCAAGTTTTCACTTTCTCTTAACGGCCGGAGGTATATTGGATTTCAAATAAATGCAACAGTTGGCGCTTTTTTCAGTCCGATCTGAAGTTTGCATTTAAACAATTTGAAGTGAATTTCATTTTATCATTATGAATGAAATAGAGAAATACTTACAACGAACATTCCGCAAGTGTCCGCCTCCGATTTTATTCGTTTTAAAGTATGTTTTAGAGCACTGATAACACTGTGTGACAGTGAAAATATACTTTTATCGAGACCTATCACAAGTTGTAGGTCTAGTAAAACTAAAAAAAA